>KK502562.1:422402-438846 GCA_000688735.1 Glossina austeni
GAGAGAGAGAGAGAGAGAGAGAGAGAGAGAGAGAGAGAGAGAGAGAGAGAGAGAGAGACAGACAGACAGAGAGACAGGCAGAAAGACAGAGAAAGAGAGAGAGAGAGAGTAAAGAGGGTGGGGGAAAAAAGATAAAAATAGCGATGGAGAGAAAGCGATTAAATAATAGAGTTTACAAATAATTTAGCCTCATCAATAAGTAAAATTCGGCGGAATTTTTATACATTACACATGATTAATCGTGTGGTTTTGCTTACAGGCATATATTTGAGCGCTAATAGCACAGACATCTTGTTGTCTTTTTCATAAAAGTTTCCTTTCAGGCGTTATACCTTATGCCAATAAGAACACTCAAAACACACCGACCGTTACTTGATTTCCGTTCAGAGCCTGGCTCAAATTGTGAGCCTTTAAGAATTGAGCTTAGAGCATTGGCTGTACTCTGCTTTCTATTTGCTGGACTATATTGTGAGTATTGTTATTACCATTTACTGCATTTGCTATACCAAGCGTAACAAGTCAGCGCTTGCAACGCCAGGGTTTTGTATAAAACAGTTCTACTCGAGACCTTTGCATTTGCGGACAACTTGTCGGATAATATTTAAAAGAGACCAAATATCGTGAACATGTATGTACACACACACACAGATATATATATATATATATATATATATATATATATTATATTTGTATGTATTTATATGTATATACATATATATCATATATTTGTATGTATGTATTATGTACCGATAGGTATATATTATATACACGCATGTACCACACATGTAAATGCACGGTATACCCATATGTATTTTGTATATACAAATTCAATACCCGCCAAACAACAGAAGAAAAATTAACAAACAATAGCGAATAAAAAAGAAAATTTATTGAATAAACGTAACTGCAGTGAAGTGATGAGTTATGGCTTCGATTGATTACTAGGCAAAACTAATTCCCTGTCAAATTACATAAAGAAACTCTTGTGGAGTAATACCAATCTTGGTAAGCAAACGCCGGCGAATAAATCTTTTATAATTGAAAGTAAAATATTTCAATTTTATTCACTGAAAAAATATGAAGTATATTGGATAATTTGCAAATATGTGAACGTAGAGTGAAGCGAGAAAGAATAGGATACGGGGACAATTAAATTATTAGTCATATAAAAATAATAAAACAGGAAAATATTCAAGTCTGCTCTAGTCTAATCCGCATTAATGTAGTTTTATGTCTGTTAATTATCAGAACAGTCTTACTACGTGGAGAGAGACCTTTTATTAAAGATTTAAGAATGTTGTTATATTAGACTAATCTTAAAATAAAAAATGCAATTAATAAAATCGCCCTGCGGAATTGAATTAAAATTCAAAGTTTATCACAACCGTTTATATATTGTGCAGCCGTCATATCTTTTTCTCTGTATCATAACGGAAAAGAGAAAGAAAACTTCACTTGCTTTCGGACAAATTTTGTATATAATCTGCGAAAAGCGAAAAAATAATAAATGTCAATATTTAAATATTAAGCAAGGACTTGATTTTTGTGCAAAATATTAGTAAAAATCATAACTAGTTAGTATTATATATGTTAGTTGAATTACGAAGGCACAAACTCCTTGCTTTAATATAATAATCCAATGTTAAAAAATCAAGAATTTTATTTGGATGATTAGTCTTCAGATATTTATATTTTAAGGATTTCAAAGCGGGTCCATCGTTTTTTACACGACCAATAGTGCGTCGCCTCTTTCGCCCGTAGTGGCATGATGGTTATAAACGTAAACACCATTTCAAATAAAAATTTTTAGCAAATAAAATCATTTTGTAAAAAATGCTCTACAATTCAATTGTGTTTCGAACAGATCAAAGTAAGTTTCTCTTTTTAATCAAGTCTTTGTAGTGAAGCAAAGCATTTTGACACACTCCAGAGAATATTAAATGGTAGTGTTCATTGGGCTGACTTATTGCGTATAATAATTTTTCTTGCGAAGAGAACGCACTGTTGTCCTTCAACTGTTTAGCTTTCAGTAAAAGCACATATGACATAGTAGCTGAACCTCCTAGTTGAGCTGTGGAAGCTTTTAACCTAAAATCATATATTTTGTGTTAAATATTTTATTATTATTGTTAATTTATTCAAAGAAATAAATTCTAAGACTAAAGTCTTAGAGTGCTAGCATCTAAGGCTATGGGCTTTATTGAAAACTCTACCACTCTTGAGATTTAAACCGACGACCATTGATTTGTTAGCCGAAAATCTTTGCATTCGGCGATTCAGGCGAAATGTGTCGAATATAACTTTGAATGACACTTTTCTTTATTTTAGAAAATATTTTGAAGAGACCTATAACATTTTTTTTTTTTTTAAATTACATATTTAATTTATAATCTATCCAAAAAGATAACATCAAGATATAATAATAAAGATATAATGCTTAAATAATTAAAAAGAAACTACATAAACTTAGAAAATTCATTAAAATAATTTAAAGAACATCCAGTTGTGATGCCTTTTCAATCTACTTAGGTTGAAATATATTGCAAATAGATATCTCGAAGATTCAAAGAAATTACCAACCTCCGCAGCCTATTTAGTAGAACTTTTTGTGTACATATGTTATCACGAAATATTTAAAATACTTTCCCCTGAATTCAAAGAACAACTATTTACAAATAAGTCTCTTTATAACAATTCTCATTTACATTCCATCTTTATGCTTTACCTATCACATATCTACGGATTTGTCTGATGGGGACATGAAATGCACATATCAAATAATACGAACTTCCTTTTCTTTATTAGGTTTGATCACTATCGAATTATTACGCAGATGTTAATTTTTTTGTTTTTTGCACACTTTAGAATTTAAAAAAATTTATACAGATTTGCTTACCGAAAAGAACGTGGTGTGGACCCACCCCTTGTTAATATACAAATCGACACGATCGGTTCAGAAAGTGATACTTCCTGATTTTTGTTTGGCCGTATGTTCGTCTGATGTTTATGTACTCTTGCGCTCTTAAGGTAGCGTAAGACCCCTTATAACACCTTATTTTGAAAAATTTGTCGCATGAACTGCACTTTTCAAATTTCTCGACAAAACCCACTAAGCAATTTGCCCTCTAAGTTGATGCATAAAACATGGTGAGCGATATATCGTATTGTCTTCTAGTAGGAGTAGTGTTCCGTTGTATATAGTATAAACAGCCTGGATAGGGCCATTGATTTAGTCAATACGAAAATATTTAGTTCAAGTCAAATATATTCATTCTCTTATTTTTAACTAAATCACAAGACTATTTATTTCACTATTAGCACAATTTTAATAAATTTAGAAACATAAATTATGGTTGGATCGCTAGGAAGTTCAAGAGAAGACCATGAAGATGACTCTCACCCTTTTGTTGTTTGCTATATATTTTTTTAGCCAAAGGAGAAGTATTTTCATTCGCACGCATAAGCGCGCATGACTACTGAGCTGACCTTGAGCTTAATTTCCAACTTATGTTTAAATTTATTTTTTCTTTTTGTTTTCAACTCTAATACATTTGTGTTCTAGCATGGGAATATTTAGCTAAATTTTCTCATCGTCACTGGATGGTGTTCTTTGTTACTATTGTATTAGTTTATATCTAGTGCAGCTAAATATACCAACATACCAAAAGATAAGAATTTACAATTTGTTTACTTTTTCTTTTATTTCGAACCTCCTCTAATTGGAAATAGTTAAAAATCTTTTTGATTGGAAACGCTCTCTGATTAAAGATAATGGTTTTAAGTTCAGCTTTTTTTAAACTGAGGATGAAACAAGGTATTCGAAGTTGGTACATCATATTTATTTATAAGTAAAGAAAATCGAGCATGGGTTAGAAAATAATGCATTACAAAAAATTTTTACTCTTTCAATTTAATAAAAAGAAAATATCACAATCACATACCATAGCACACAGAGCCCGGACACATTTTCAATACCGAATAAAAATCAAAAATTAGACAAAAGTGATCGGAAATTGCTGCAAATAAGTAAAAATTTGCCAACGAAAGCTTCGTCACAGTCCATGGCAAAGGCACTGTATTGCAAACGATATCATAATAGGGTATATTTGTTCAAGTCCATATCAATATCTTTAAATGGTGTGTTGGGATATAATAAGTTTTATTCCATGAAGCCACGGGCTTAGAAAAGCGAAAATATGAAAAAGCAATGATGGTACAATGCTATTATTAACAATTTTTTTTAATTAAAATTTCTCACACTTGAGATATAATGCAAGGCAAAATAGTTACTTTTTCTTTTTCTATAAATTTTTATTATCTAATAAGCGAGGGCCTACTACATAATAAATACTGAACAGGTTATTTTTGGTAGGTCACTAAATATAACCCAGAAAAGAGAAATGTTCGTCTTAACCAAAAATTAGATCGCTGGTGTTACTTTGTTTTCTTCACAACGAAAACGTCTATTTTCGTTAGTTCGTGAGTCTAAGTAAGATCGTCTTGCACCGCCGCAAACCTGAATTGATTTTATTGCGCCATATACAACATATATCATTATTATTATTATTATTATTATTATTATTATTATTATTATATAAATTTGGCCAGAGAATAAATTCTAAGGCTAAAGTCTTAAAGCGCTAGCATCGAAGGCTTTCGGCTTTATTTTTATTAATATTATTATTAATTATTATTATTATTATTATTATTATTAAAAAGTCTACCGCACTCAGGCGGATATATGGGCACTTAAATTATCGAATTGTAACTAATCTTAATCGGCTTTTGGTGCACCCACACTTAAGGGAGCTTTGATATTAAGCACACACAATTCGTTTCACCGTCTATATTCAGTGTTATCTGCTTGACATGAAAAAGTTTCAATTATAACTGGCTATATCAAACACTGAATATACCTAATTATAACTTCATAAAGTATGTGTAGTAAGTATTAAAGATCCGTTCAGTTCTCATGTAACTATTTCTATTTCTTTTGAATTTGAAAAACAATTTGGTTTTTGCTGCTCATAACTCTGCGTAATTTTAGTATGCAAAAAAACAGCTTTGAGGCGCCGGCTTTTGCTATTGACCAAATTAAAAAGACCAGTAGTAGACTGTCACTATACTGTGAACAAAGGAATAATTTAATGACACCGAGTTAAATATGGCCGAAACTCATTTACAAACAGTAAAAACATGAAGATTGGGACTGGTAATTCACATGTTATGAAGATACCCCTAGAAATATGGGAGTGAAGAATCACTCTCTGTGTATGTTCTCTAACAAATGAGAAAAGATGTGAACCCATTTTATACAATTTATATGTTAAAACTTTATGATTCAGCTTGTCAAGCATTTTAGTGAGATCACAAAGTTTATGCCAGATTGCCCGCCGTATTTAAAAGCGTTTAAAATATGATCAAAACCTTCCAAAAAAACTCGTGACTGTTGACCTACACTAACGCAATCAGGCTGGCATGGATAAACTACACATTGAACTGAGCGAATTAAGCATTAGGAAACAATACTTCCAATAATTTTAGTAATGTACTAATTAAACAATATTTCTCCAACTTTCAACATATTGTCTATTACCATTTTTATACGTTAGAAGAATAAAACTGTTTTTCCAAATATTGCGAAAGAAAGAGAGAGACAAATTATGTATAGCTTAATTAAAATATAAAATCGTAAGGTACCAGGTCTGGGCTCGCAAAAAGCAACACATCAATAATCTTCAAATCAGAAAATCTCATGTTTAAAATATATTAAAATTAACGATTGCTACAGATAACTTGTAAAACTATGGAACGCAGTACTTCACAAATAAAACTGTTTAAAATAACTAAGAAATATCTTAGGTATCAGACCATGCCTCTAAATGGTATATATGATGGAAAATCACGAAGTTTTTCCTTAGAACTTAAAAATTTACAAAAATTTTTATTGAGGCCTCTTAAATCCGGAACTCATCTTAGGTTATTCTGTGTAATAATTAGGGGAAGGTATTTCTGTTTTAAAATCATGTAAGGATTAATAACAAATGGTGAGTAAGGGCTATAATTAACCTTGCAAGAGTTGAAGTTTTTGGCGCTTGAATTCGATGTGTTACCTGAACAAAGTGTCTGTCTAGTCTAACATTGAACTAATTGTGTTATCAAGACAGAAGCTAAAAATCAGTGCGATTTGTTCACACACACACAAACAAAAAACTGCAGCAACATCGAAAAAATTACGATTTTTCCTTATTTTCGTCTATATCTTATGAGTTTCTGGGGCCGTTTAAAAAACGGATTTTTGTCAATATCATCTCCATGTTTATTCCAAACACGTTCCAAAATGTTAATTAATATGCTGTTTAAACAGATGAGTTGTATGCAAACTTCGTTTTACATTTTGTGGATAATTTTTAGTACTGTCACTTCTTGATGTTATTAGTATAAATAATATAGTATAAAATAAATATCAAAACTGATAATAAATCAAATTCGTTAATGAATGATTTCTTCAGCCAGAAATTCACGTCAAAATTTTACCGAACCATTTAACCGGAATAATAATTTTAAAAGGGAAAGTTCAATGCAGTAGGACAGGATAGAATTTGTGTACGGATAATCAGACAACGGCATGCCAGCGCAGTTTAAATAAATAGAATCTTTTATATTCAACAAGAAGATATCCGTCGAATTGGTGTCGATGGATGAGGACTGCTTCTCTTCAGAAATCGGCGCATCACAAATGGAATTACCAGGTGTACTTAAACTAGCAGCATTTCACCTGGTCACTTGAACGGTAATATCGAGAATGTTGCTACTATTCAGGGAGATTGGCCGTTTGGAAGTTCCCCATTGATAAGTAAAGATGGAGCACCAAGTAAACATAAACTATTAATATTCGTATTATTCATATCACCAGTCCATCACCACCAAGTTTCAGTACAGAAACAGACAGAAAAATTCGCAAGGTGGGCGTTAACGACGAAACTGAAGACATCCAATTTTACAAATTGAAAAATACAGAAAGTATGTCCAGTTTTAGATTATTAATAATGAACTCGTACCACTCGGAACAACTGTTTCCAACTCCAACGCTTATTTGGCAAAACCCAACTAAAAATTATTAGAGATGTATATGAATTTTATTTTAACCCGTTCTACGTTAAAGAGAAAACCAACGCTGGCCATTAGAGGCAATGGTAAAGAACTTATAACACATTAAAAGCGCATAAAAGCCTCCGCACATAAGATGTATTAAGCTATTATGTATCCCATATTGTATAAGCTTCTCAATATCGTCTTTACCACTGCGTTCGCTGTAACAATATCCATGATAAATAAATTGCTTACAAATGATCAAAAGTAAAATACGTGTTAAAAAACTCAGGTCAGTCAAAACTAAATGCAAAATATGCAAATATGCCAACACACTTTCATCAATATTAGAGAAAGCTGCAAGACGGATATAAGAGCAAATGTAGCGCTCACATATATAAACACCAGTTGCTTATATCATTGCAACAACAAGTGTGAGCTTTCCTATTCAAAACAGACGCATTAAAAATTTCGAGAGAATTTCAAAAGATTGAAAAGAAAGAAGTCCTAAACTATAGGCATTACATCACATGTGAGTTTGTTATTTAATCAATTTATCAATTTATTACTCTTTTTTATAAAAGGTTTTAAGGGGCCTTAGGTCAACATTGTAGCGTGAATAAGAAACGGTTACAAAATTAGGATAAATTGGTAATTTACTTTGTAATACTCAAGTATTTCAGCAGTTACAATTATAAAGATTGGATTGTAGTGTTCAAGTGAAAAAAGTATAAAAATTTTCCGCCTAGTCAAAGTCAGGGTTTAAGAACTGCAAAGTAACAACATGCCTAATTTTGTTTATTAAAATGAATATATAGTACTTAAAGCTAAAAAAATAACAATTAAAAGAAAAGTGCAGGAGAATAAAAAAGATAATCAGCAGAATTAGTGACACACATTTTGTAATTGGAATAATAGGTGGAAAATTTGATTTTTTAATCGTCTCCTAAATAATGTCACTTGCGAACCTATGTGAATGGAAATTTTTTACATATAATTGTTTGTATTATATAAAGAAGGAGTACGTATATTGTTATATGTTTTATTTTATAATAAAAGCTGAAGTTTTCCTCTTTTTATTGTGGCCGTCTCTACATGCAATATTTCAGAATGTGTCGGCTTTGCGTTAAAAATTATAATACATCTCTTTTTTAAGCTTGGTAGTCGACGAACAGCATCAATGTTCAAAATTGACCCGTTGTCGTCAACCCAGAATACTAATGACAAATTCCAATTTGCCACCGCAGTGTGTTCGACCGGGAACCTTATAACAGCAGTCATGTGCAGAGGCACATAGGCATGGCATTTCTGGGTATTCTATAGTAGGAAAGAAGTTTGGTAAATGTCGATCCTTTGGTGGCACAAAAAGTTTAGAGATTTTAAAACAATGTATGTATGTACATGTGTTGAAATACTTAAAATTTAGTATAATTTTTCAATTGCACACCAAAGATTGCCTATTGCGTCATAAGCTGTGTCTTTCAATTGAAGAAGAATTATCTAATAGTGATTTCATGAATATATATGCAGCGAATTTGGCACTGCAAACGAATACGATTCCTAAGAACCTACTTGTTAAGTGAAGAATGTAACGAAAATCTGAAGAATATAAATGATAATGGAAGCGTTTCTAAGTTGTGAAAGTTACCTATTTCTTGATGGCACAGTTTGACAACAAGTACAAAGATAGTCCCTGGAGAGTGCGACCTGACAAAGTAAATAGAAAAAAATTGGCAGAAAACAACTTTTGCTGTCAACAAATTCTGCATTTACCTCGCAATACTTTTTCCAAACGTTTTCGTTACACTCCATTTTTCTAGTGTTAATTATCGATTTTCGCAAATTAACCATTAATTTCTTCGCCTTCATTTTCTTCCTTCCACTGTTAGTAAATCTTTTATTACCGACCCAATTTGTCAAGTCTGGAAAGGAATTCACAATGTAGTGTTTACATTTTGGTTGGGTCCACTGTCTTACTTAAACTTTTTACGAACAAAGACGCAGTCTTCCGTGGGATCTAGAAACTACAGCGGCGTTGATGTTGATCAAATTGAGACGTACTAAATGAAAATTTTCTATTACAAAATGACGACTTATATTTTAGAAATCTGATGGAGAGAGAGTTGGCTCTAAATGTGTACACTAAACATTCCAGCGTCTTCCTCCTTAATCTTAAGCTCAACAAAATTTACATCTCCGACCAAAACAATGTTTTTAAAGCATTCGTTATCTGTACTTCAGGTTGGGTACTTCTTGGACGACTTTCGTGTAAAGAGGTACTAGACTTGGAACAATTCATAATTCATAATTGTAGGAAGACAGAATATTCAACAGAAAATATTATAAAAAAGAACGTAAGAAGAGGGCTTTTTGGATGTTAGCTTTTATCATGTTTTATATGTTTTAAATTAATAAACAAGCACATTTTTTATATGTTACTCACGAACTAAATTACACTAATTAGTATACTAGCTACTTTCATCGTAAGCTATATAAATTTTCGTAAAAGAGATTACAGGGGAGATTATATTTGTAAATATATATTTATATTAATATACGACAGACACATGTATGTACTTGTTTGCGTATACTGCATATGGAGTATCGCTATATCAAATAAGGTGGCCTACAAAAGCAGAAAAGTTAAGAAAAGATTATGATGTGCTTATAATGAAGTAATTTTGTAAAATAATTCCATTCGTTTAAATTAATTGTTTACGTACACACAACTCCCACTATGCCAGAACTTCTAAAAAAAATTATAGGGTTGCGCGTGTTGTCTGTTGGTTTAACGCTTAAACGAAAATTCCTTTAGGGGGCTCAATAGCATCATATCTCTTTCTATTTACTTCGAGTTGTTTGCAAAGTACAGTCCAAAACCTTTGAGAGAAGAAATTAAAGCTCTTCTTTTGTTATGTCGTGCACCGCAGAAATCCATGCCGCCGGGAGAATGATTTAACGTAACGTTAATCCCTAAATGCATGAATTTTCGTTTGGAAGTTTCTTATAGGAGTGTAGTCTTAGGTTACGTAAAAAATAATTTAATAAATCTATATAAACTTTTGGAAAATTATTGTATACATAAACAAATAGTAATATAGCTATAGCTATGTTAATTATTAGTAAAGGAATATTCACACTATTTATGAATGAAATATAGCGAAGCAATTGCGATTGTTTTTTTTAACATAAGCGACCTGGCATATGATGCTTTTGAAAGTCCTTTGCAACCTGGAAATTTGCACCCATTTTTTGAACTGCAGTTTTTTCATCACGCCCTATACCATCAGTCCGTATATCTTTTGGCAGCACAAGCTTCGTGGAACGTCAGTGTCTTTTAGCTTCTATCTCTCTTTCTAGATTATCTGGTCTACTTTTATTCTCATTATTTTTTCTATAATGTCTCTGCTAGTTCTGATCTATAACCACCTAATGTAACAGTTGGGCGGTTTTTTTATACAATATCCATAAATTTATCACGGCCATGTCGATCATCCAAAAAGATGTCATAAGCTTATCCAGATATTAAACAGGAAACAAACAACTTGTAACCCTATTTATGTGGGTTTTCGGGTAAGTATTGTTTCGTATAATATGCTACCTTAGTAAGTAAGTATTGTTTCGTATAATATGCTACCTTAGTGAAACACATTTTCTCCTCTGGAAAGCTGCTAAGCTCACAAACAATTTATTCAAATGTTGTACAACAGGCCTTATTTTATGAAGTTATCATCGTTTGGGTGCCCAGCACGCTTGCGCTGTGCGTTATCACTGAAATTAATTACGGTAATTAAATAATGCAGCGCCCGAGCTGCACAACCAAGAATAGCTAAGGGAGGATCTTCAATGCCTTCTTCTTCAGCATCATTATTAATGCCCTCTAATTGTTTTATTAGATTTTGTACGTCTGGCTAATAATCAATTTCATTTAGATCACCCATATGCTCTTCATTTTCAGAGACATCGCCATTTAATAAATGTGCATTTGGCTTTCCCTTTCTTGGGAATATGAGGTCTTAGAAAATTGACCAGCTTTCATGAAAACTCAAATGATCAAATTCGGGATGTTTGTAACATTACTTATGTGAAAAACGCACAATGCAGACATTTGAGCACATACGTTATTTTTCAAAATCTGGAATATATTCATTGAAATTTTCAAATGCCACATCAAACAATGACAGGTTACATAACAATAGATGAGAAGTAGTTTTTTTCAATTAGATAAATCACTCCTTTATGCTCGAAAATAGCCAATATCTGCCTCTCCAAGCAACACACTGAACTTTACCATCCATCACATTCAAATGTCAAGAAAAGATATAATGTAACCGCCAAACGTAATATCAAAGTCTTTCTTCCACACATGATTTATTGTCTAAGATTATCATCTTGCGTTCAGAAACGTATACCTTAAGATTTTAGATAAAATTACGCGAAATTAAATGTAGACAATTGGCAGCAGTATGCACTTAATGGTTAAGACCCATTCCCGTTGAATCCCACCAATATCTATATTTTTTTAGTATAACTGAAGTAATTCAAATAGCGTCACAAAAATGCCCACTGCAGAACGGTAGAAAATATATTCTAAAGCAAAATGTGCAGGCTTAAATTTCAGAGACGCTCAAGGGTTTAATTGACATTTCTGTACCGCCAAAGAGAAGCTATTGATTGAGCGCTCATTATGTGCAAGCAATAGGTATTATATAAAATTTTATGTATTATATAAAATTGTTTGAAGTTGCTAAAATAATACTTGCCGCTAAACAAGGAAAATACCTTACAAAATTTATTTATGCCACAAGCAATTTCATTGCTGACCAGAGTCAGAGCGATCATTATTGTACAGAATGAATATAAGGGGACCTAAGTGGCTGCTCTGAGGGACACCTGACGTCACGGGAATTCATCCGAAGTGGTGCAGTTAAACAGAACCTTGAATGATCTGTCGTGAAGATAAGTGTTTATACATTTCAATTAGTACAAAGGGAAGCCAGACGCCTGAAGTTTGAAATTCAATAATTTATGGTTAACTAAGTCAAACGCTTTACTAATATCAATATGTGAGAGCCACTAGAAAAACCTCGTAGGCTAATAAACTCTAAGAGGTTCATAAGAATTGATTTTCATTTTCGAAAACCTTGGTGGAATGTGAAAAATATGAGATTTCATAGCCGAAGGTAATTGCTGATTAACAATCCATTCAAACAATTTAAGTAAGACGATCAATTTGGCAACGCCTCTATAGTTTTCGCCGAGATGTCCGTTTCCTCCTTTGTGAAGTGACATAAGAAAGCTACTTTTCTAACACGAAGGGAAACATCTAATTTAAAGGCTGATTAAAAATTATTGAAATAACGCCATATTGCTCGTCAGAGCATGATATAAGTATACACGATGGCATGCCATCAGACCCACACGCACAACTATATTGTAGAGACCTCAAAAATTGTACTATGCCATTTTCTGAAATATTTAGGGATATTCAGCTTGAGATTTGGTATGGGTAATTATCAATTAAATCGCAATCAGCAGTTGAAAAATTTATGAAAAAGCATAATATGTATACACGCTCAACAATTCCCTTGACGGGACAACAAAAGATTTTCTTTTCAAACTTCTTTTTGAGCAACATAGTCGCCTTCAGAAGTGATACAATCAGGCTAAAGCTTCTCTTAAATTTCAAGGCCTCTTATCTCAAAATACGGTTTAGTTTTCACAATGACTTCGCCATTTGCCCCAAATCTTCCCAATATTGCAATTAAATCGACTTGTGACAACGTGTGCCATAAAATGTCCTTATTCAACTCTTTGTTCGAGATATCCGGTGAAGAAGAAGGAGAGGTATTAGGGGCAATGTTAAAAAACGAGATATATAAGTATCTTAACATACTCCTCTAAGGTAAGGTGCATAAATCACACAGCAAGTTAAAAAAAATAAGAAAGGAACATATCAAGTATTTTTAAATATTCACATCAATAGCTAATGTAGCAAATTATATAAAACATCGCAAACTTTTGTTTAAATGGTTTTTATTAGTCAATGCTTTAGGACATTTGTAAATCTAAATTTATGTATTTTCTTATTATCTATCTGTACCGGCATTCCTTTCCCTTCTTTCTCTTCGCTACAATACGTAATGGTCACAGTTCACTACCCTGAACTAAATTCGTTACAATTTTATTTTGAATTTGTTCTTTCGCATGGAATGTGATTTATTTGAAACGCTTTGAAACATGCTTCAGCAAGTATCAGTCATTCGGGAAAAGTTTAGCAATACTATATGGAGCCGTAACCTTTAGAACGATTAATTTACAAACCGACTCGGTTCACTCACGAAATTCTTCACTGCCACACCACCAATATTATACGCTGCACCCATGCGACTTGCCCAGGACCAAAAAAAAATTTCATTTCAACACAATCATTCTCACATAGAATCTCAGATTACATCTTACTTAAATATTCGGTTGACCTCCAATCATTTCATAAAACACAAAATTCAGATTTTTATTCACATGTGGTAGCACAAATTTTCGCCACATAAAACTCATTGGCCTATGTCAATTAATGTTTCTATTCGAATTTTATAACTAACATTATCTCCATCAAGTATGCAATATACATTTCTTGCGTATTCATCTTCGTGTCTTTCGTCTACTATTGTGTTACGTTTACTTCAATGCATACTGAAGCCGTATGGCTAATCTCACCACGTAGATAGCAGGCATTTACTTTCCTCTGGGCTTACGGGATTCGTGTGAGTAAGTGGATTGCAATTACAACATCTTGACCGTCTGACTTTTCCATCGCCATCTGCTTGACCAATGGGTTTTACTATCTGTTTTCTAATAGAATGAAATGCCTCTAACACCGTATTTTTGTATTTAAAACGCTGCATCCGTGCACATGATCTCAATGTGTAGTCGCAAATGCCCTCAATGGAATATTCTACCAATATCATTTTTTCCTGACCATACATTTTTGAGATTCAAGCGACTTGAGCGATCGTCGACAATTAACTCCACATAATTTAAAAGTTCTTCATCTGACTCTGCCGTTAAATATGAACGAGAATGCAGTAATTTTTATGCTCGGTCATTTAGTTTATTCGAAGTTCACGTGTAGTGCTGTCTTTAAGATTATAAATTGCTTTAGCGCTCATTAACTGTGATGAGCATAGTTCAAAACTATCATGAGCGTCAGAGTTAATCTTCAGTGGAAGAGAAATCACTTTGGAATACATTCTGTTCATCTACATTTTCATTCCTTTGGTTTCTCAATAAATTATATTCTTTCCTAAACATATTTATTTTCTTTTCCGGTATGTCCATTTCACGCTTAATTATTTGATTTTCCATTTGCATTGACTCGTTGAAACTCTCTTGCAGCACGTTTATCAGCACAAATACTCCCTTCGTTTGTCTTAGCATCTTTCCACTTACCATCACTTTCAACTGTGTGTTTTCTCCTGCTTTATTATTTTTTGTACCACTCATTTATGCACAACGATCCTTAGTACTCGCTTGAGCTTGCGTCCATTTGCATGATATTTTGGAACATATGTGCACTATTACCCATATCATAATCTGCGTGGGTGCTTGTTTCGGTTATTTTTTGTTTATCTCTTCTAGTCTATTATACCCATTATCAATCGATGATGGCATATTCATTTTGTCAAAACGTTTGCAACGGATAGAAAGAAGCTTTAAAAAGCTCACAGAGTATAGATATCCTTGATCAGCATCAAATTGGTAATCGATTTATACGTATCCTTCTGTCCGTCTCTCCGTTTGTGTAATGTCTGTTGTATATATTCTCCTCGCCGCAAAAATGAAGCTATCGATTTCAAATTCGGCAAAAACATTGGAAGTTCTTGCGTGTAGGCTGGTGTTAAAAATGAACGAAATGAGTCTAAGCATATGCTCATAGCACCACATAAACCAAGAACACCTCTGTTTTTCAAAAGCCAAAAAAAATTGTTTTTTGATCATTACTCATAATTTATGAAGAGATAAATGTACAAAAACTTGAACGCATATTTTATGAGGGATATTGTAGTACCTGAACAAAAGTGGAAAAACTTGACCATTTCTGTCCAATATTATAGAGTATCTATATTTAATTTTTTTTTCAATACCTTTATAAGGCGCAGAAACAAGCCTCAAAAACTCCATAAAGTATATAAATTCTTGGCCAGTTTCAAATCTGAAATGCAACTAGACATGTTCGTCCGTTCGTCTGTCCATCTGTTTGTCTGCGCAGCTGTGTGGTATGGGATAAAAATTCTCCCGTTCGCAAAAACGAAGATATCGACTACAAACTTGCAAAAAATATTGAAAATTACCCAAACTTTTGAAAGAATACATTTTTAATGTACCAAAAAACAACAACAATTGATTACTTTTTCAATAAATATGCAGTAATTGAATTTCATCAAAAAAATGGTGTCAAAACACCATTATAAACAAAACTTTAACGCGACATATAAATGAAGTACGTTTCATATGCTTTATTATCAAGATATTTCATTCAACTTTTTGTTAAATTGTTTTTCAGCAAATTTAATACATTTGTTTAAGCTTTCTTTAATTCAACCAAAGTTCTCTACATACCTTTCTTTAATAACCCCTTGAAGTTTTAAATTTTCGGCGAGGTATTTTCTCATTACTAATCTCATTACTAAGGTAACAAATTACATTAAACAACTCAAAATCTAGTTTTCTTATACTTTATTACTCAACGACTTCTGACATTTTGCTAAAACTGAGCTCATGCATTTTCCTTTTTTTTATTTATATCAGCATTTCTTTTCTTTTTTTTTCCTGCCGTATATGACTGCTATAATAGGCGGGTTAACTTTAAATGTCCAAACTATGTTAAAAGCAACTAATATTTAAGCTACTGTAGTACTTAGTGATTTGTTTGATGTACCATAAGGTCATATGGAAACAAATGCTCCACTCAATAAAGAAGTAAAAAAAAAAATTTACGTCTACGTCTACGTCTACGTAGACGAGAAAGCTGGCTACACCATATGTTTATACTAATAAATGCATAAATAGGGATGTCAAGCAGAAGATTCTGCTAATATATACAACTTCGCACATCTTGCGAACAGATATCAGAAGAAAGAGGAAAATTTTGAATTCCAACATATATAAAAAGTACTGCGTGACATAATACTGCAGATTATTTGTATTTTTTGGGTTACTCCTGTTCAAGAATAACAGGAAACAGACATAGCAACGTACACACCTATCAACAAGAGAACCCGTAAATTAAATATATCTGAAATGTTTAAACTCCGCACAAGAGAGAGAGAGAGAGAGAGAGAGAGAGAGAGAG
>KK502562.1:439025-514341 GCA_000688735.1 Glossina austeni
GAGAGAGAGAGAGAGAGAGACAGAGAGAGAGAGTAAATAAAAAAATAAATAATTAAGTGTATAATAATAATATAATTATAATAATAACAATAATAGTATAATGAAAAATAATATTTTCGTCGTTGGTAAAAAAGGGAAGTCGAAGGGAATCGAAGGGCAAGTGCTCGCGTCGTCAGTAATGATATTGCTCGGTTGCTCGGCTTGCATGTTATGATACCTTTTATGTCATTTCTTTACAGATGCTGAGTTGCCAATTAATTATTTAATAGATTGAGAGATTAGCTGCCTGGCTGTTCGCATGATTTTATAATATGCTCACAATGGAAATGCAAACTTCTCAGGTCAGTCATGGACTTCCTACTCTACCTAACTCTTTAACACATCATGCCACCGCGGCAACGGCGTCGCATCAACTCCATCACCATCACAACCTCCATTCGCCACAACACAGTCATCTCTACTTACAACATCATCAGCAACAAGAGGGCAGCGCTAACACTCATTTACAAGAGCAGCAGCATACGCATCAACATGCTGCAGCGGAGATACAAAGCAATTCAACCATTACTAGTGATCACACTCATTCACAATTAACACACGTACAGATTCTATCGCAGCAACAACAACAATCTCCTAATAATTCTTATACTTCACATACCGACAACAAACCTAAAGGTAATTTTATGTAGATAATCCCGATCTGTATAAAAGAAAGATACATTATATTCGGTTTGACCCGAATTTTTAACTACGAAACTATTTAGGAAATTTGATTACAAAACTAAATGAAAATTCACCAATTCGATTTTATAAGAGCATACCAGATTTACATACATGGACCATATACGTTTGCATAACCTTAAAATTATACTTACTCACTCTTGTCTTGTACTATTGTATTCGAAAGATAAGGACAGTTTATATAGCATACGACACACGAATATAAAGTAACAATATCGATGGTTCTACAGAATAGCTAGGTTCGAAATAAAAGTTGTACAGCAGATAGCTAAGTACATTAATTTTTTGATTAATGTCCTGACCTTCGTTTGTATTGTGTAAGATTTGGAATTTCTTATGAAACTGCGAAAAAGTGGTGCTGCAACTTACCTTTTATTAAACTATATTAACATGGCCATGAACGTGTATCACGTGCACGGACTTCTGAACGGTTTAAGCATTTCCAAGAAGGCTGAGAATACGATGAAGATCATAGACGTATGTGGTTCTCCTCTCCGTTAAACAAGCGAAAAAAACATTGAAAGAAAACGGTAAACTGATTTGATCTCACCGTCGGATATCTGTTTGTGCGATTGCAGAAATTGTGGGAATTGGCAAGCAATGCCTAAGACAAACTTCAGCTAAAAGAGTGATAAAATGCGATGAGGGTTACGATTTTACCTAAAACCAAAAACTAAGCGCCAAGCCATGCATCAAGCGGTTCTATCCGCGGAAAAAAAGGCCTCACAAGTAATGAAGAAGCTCACAGAAAAAAACTTCCTTCGATGGAAAATTCGGGTAAGAACAAAGGAGAGTTGCAATAAATAAATAAGAAAATAAAAGAGTTAAAAATAAAATGTTTCGCAGTATTAGACTTATTATTTTACGCATATCCTATATAGGATCTTGGACGCGCAATTCTATTAAAGAATCAACCAGCATAATATGGAAATTTTAAAAAGGCATACAAATTAACAAAACGTCGAATTTTTATAAGACTTAAAAAAAAAAACGAAAAAATTAAATGAGGCTAATAAAACAAATGAAAGCTTGATTTTTACAAGATTATGAAAATTGTACACTCAATGCAAATGTAACATATAGATTTGGAAGTAAAGTCAGTTTAGTGATTAAAAGAAAGACATGTGGACAAGAAAATTTAAGCGGTTTTTTAATTTTCTTAAGAAAATTTAACCTTTCCTGCTGCAAATTGCACATACTTATCGTAAGTATATCTATTTCATGAAATGTACGTGCATTCAGAAGGCATTGAGAAAGTAGGTAAAACATTATAGTTAGCCGCTGCCGATCCTCAAATACGTTGCATCACATCGCCTAATACAATATTATACCTTGTTTCTTTGTTTCCATACCATATTTTTCATAAGAGTTCTTATATGAAAGAACACTCAAAGCAAATAAAACTTTCTTCTTAAAGGTTCTCTCATTCTTCAACTATTTATGTCATAAAGAACTGAAAATTCGACATTGTTGCTTTATAAGAGCTTATTTTTTATGAGAGCCCGTATATATCGCGATGCTCGCAGAACGGATGTATAGTTGACTTTTATGTTAAGTTGCTATGTCGAAGAAAGTTTTTACATTAAAATATTAAAGTTGGGCAAGATTAACCATTACATATCCTATGCCAATCCGTTTAATAAAAGTCTCCATTTATTTTTGTGATAAAATATCAAACATTATGCTTTTTCCATTTAAAGGCGTACTTTTTATAACAGCCCTTATATAAAAAAGAGGTCAGACTGTAAACTGAGGGTTGTGTTCCGAAAAGAATATCCTCGTGGTCCATTTAATTTCGATGTAAAACATAAAAACTTTTTTTCATAAGCTTAATTTTCATCAGAATCTTTATATGAGGCGGAATACAAGAAAAAGAAATCTATGCCAAACTAGTACTATGGAACTATTTTCAGGGTAAAAAATTAGGAAGTAAGAAAACTATATTTGGTCGCGACCGAATCTGGTATACCCATCGCCATTATCCTAAAGAAGATAAAACCAATAAAAGGGCTTATTCATGTTCTATCATATGGAGTGGTGCGGCTGATTTTTTCTATTCTCAAAATTAAAATTTTTCTTAGACTTGTGGGTGATGTAGGCGTGTGTTTGAAAAGCCTAGGAAGCTTCCAAATTCTTTTGAAAATTTGTATGCGGCATCTGCAGTTCCGCTAACGGGAAAATATTTGTCGCATGTACTACACATTTGAGTGGACGGGCAGATGGACGGACGGACGCATGGACAGGTGAAGAGGCGGACATGCATAGGTGCATTCTAGACTTGAAACTGGCCAGAAATGTATAAATTCTTGGCAAATTTTTATGCGATATTCTCATTTTCGCTAACGGGAGAATGTTTACCACAAATACTACAAAGTTGCGCAAACAGACAGATGGACAGACAAACTGGCGAACGTGTTTAGGTGCAAATGTGAAACTAGCTAAGAATTTGCATACTTTATGAAAGTTTTGAAGCTTGTTTCTACGTGTTATAAAGGTATTGAAAAAACAATTAAATTTTGATACTCTATAATATTGGGTAGGTGTGGTAAATTTTTTCCATTTTTGTTCAGGTACTATAGCTTTGCTCATAGAATATGCGGTCAAGTAATGACCAAAAACCTATTTATTTTGATTTTTGAAACACAGAGGTCCTCTTAGTTTACATGGTGCTATGAGCGTATCCTTCGAGCCATTTTCAACACCAGCCTGCATGCAAGAACTGTTAAGCTTATCAACAGGTCGACTGAGAGTCAAGCCCATGCCTGTTTTTACGAGGACCTCGATAATTTTTAGATACGGTGCTTTACTATTTTAATGTCCCTAAATATTAACAAGTGTAAGCGTATTTTTTTACTAATCAATCAATGCTTGCAATACATCGTCTAAAAGAAATAATGTGCAAACTGCCAAACCAGCTTCAATTATTGATTTCGTAGTTCTGTTTTGATAGAAAATTGTCCTTCATTCCATACATAAATATTACCATCAATAAGCCAAACAACATATTGGATTTTATCAAGCGCTGGCCGAAAGAGTTTCGCGATCCTTACGCAGGCGGTTGCTGTATATGTCGCTAGTAAGAGCTATTCTACTACGTTGTCCGACTCCATCTGGGCTCCATAATACGATCTTTGCCGTAAGCAGATTGAGTTCGTAACAAAAACAGTTTCTATTGTTTTAGTTGCGGTGTTTGCCCTGTGATCCTAACATCTGTCTTCCGCGTATAGGAGTCGTTTAGCGTTGCGGACTCTTGAAAGTAGGTGTATTATGCTAAATTTTTCTTTCGTTCATAAGTTTCCCAATGGCATATCTGATTACGAATGCTTGATATCTAAATATATAATACTTAAATGTTTAATTTAAATTGCTGCAGAATAAACTATGGTAACAACGATCCTATCCGAAGATTGTGGAAACTATAGAATGAGAACTGATCGAGTTTGGTATGAGTGCTTCTATCATATAGTCGAAAATTATTAAAGATTTGAACACTTTGCAATGAAAGATCTTATTCGTCCTGGTTAATGATCAGTTAAAGTATAGTGTTTTTATGTTTAAAATTTTTTAAATTTTTATGTTTACGGTTAAATTTATCATATCAGTAATGATTGACTATATGACACTTATATTAGTTAAAACGCACTTTGTAACTAACAAATATAAATATTAATATTCTTTCTTAACAGTTTGGCATGGGGAAGGAATTTCTAGTGGGTAACACCACGATAACCGAAAAAAATTATTAACAATGCCTTGATTTTTGAGCGAATTTGGTGCGTTTTTTTTATCCTCAGCTCCGCTCTGGTACGATATTTGTTCGCTTGATCGCTTGTTTCCGTATCGTATGAGTAGGTCAAGGTCTCATGTCATTTACCTTCGTAAACGAAATTTAATGCAACTTCTTTGCTCCACAAAATCACACTTTGCAAAAATCGGGAAAAATACTTTTTGTTTCATACAAATCCAAACGCAGCTGAGACGTTTCTGATGTAAAATTTGACACAGATGCGTATTGCAGTGCTACTAATTTACACCAAAAATATTTCCAATATCCTATCCACCCGCGCAACTTAACTTAAATATTGGTCTAACTTTTTGATCGCAATATTATATTCAAAGATCTCAATTTTCTCATTTTTGCAAACATTTCTAGATTTCTTTCTGAAATAATTTTTAACATATCTTGCCTTATGTTTTCAAAAATTTCCTTTGCTTCATTTCTTAAGGGCACAAATTGGAGGAATACTGTGTAACAGGCAATATCAATGCGTCACCGTCAGCAGCACCAAATTTTATGCCACAAACGGCTGTTGAATGGATTTCAGCCATGAATGAAACTCAAAACAATGCCGGTGAGTACTTATGCTTTCTTTGCAGACCCATTAACTAAAAATATATCGAGCCCATTGCTCAGCACTAAGTTTTTAATGAAAAAAATAAAATAATATACATAGCTCCATTTTCATTTAAAAATTATTTCGATTAAATGACTGCCTTTGGCCTTCTATAAAAATTCGACTCTGGAACTCAATACACAGTTTTCTGCATAAATCTGCTCTTAGTTCGCTAATAACACGACTAATCTTACAGAATAAAGTCGTTAAGAGTCCACGGTTTATTAGAGAGTAACCCATTAGTAAAGCCGGTAACCCCGAAGTAAAACGTCCAATAAAGCTATATCGCATGATTTTTGTGAGAAGCTCAAACAAATTGAACAAATTGATTTTGTCACGAAATGTATGGCACATTTCACCATTTTGTTGAAGTCTCATATCGTCTAAGTCGAAATCATTTAATTAATACCACAAGAGATCGGTTACGATGTTTATCTAGTGTACTCCAATGGTAACTGCAATAATCCTTATTTGCAAAATCATTTAACCAAACGTGAGCTTCATTCCACATGCACGAACTATAACCGTGAGTTTATTGTTTTCGCAATAAGTTTTAACAATTTGGGTATGCTATACAATTACGTATTTATTTTATTCCACGAACAATGGCAAGGCCCAAACAATCTATTAAAAAAAAATTTTATCCAAACCGCAATCAGAGGCGTTTTTTATTTACGTTTACGTTTGGGACCACAAAATGAATAAAGCTATATATAACGTACATACAAGGTATATTTGTAGCTATTGTCGTTGGCTCATTTAAGGAAATAACTTATAACGAATTTTCGGTTGTTGGTTTGAATAGAAGAAGAAAGAGGAGTGGAGAATTAAAATTAAAACTACTCTCATTTCACTTTGAAACTTTGTATTGAAAAGGGAAAAATTAAAAATTACAAGTTTCAGTCCAAATATAAATTAATAAACGGAAATTCAATAAAAAAAAATGAAGAAAAGATGAAGTTCAGCTGTAATTTTTTAAATACTATGCATTACGAAAAAACGCTTTTGGGTCCATTGGATAATATAAGATAATAACTCGTAACCAAATAATTGTTTTCCTTTTGGTTCCATGCAGAAAAGCAGAAATATATGTTTATATTCTAGCGGAAAACCATATGCACGATGTTATTACTAATACGAATGGTTTTCCAAGCCCTTCTAAATGCAATAACTGCTACACTGTATTAACAATAATTCACTGAAGAGAAAAACGTTTTAAAACTATTTTGGCGGTTTACTGTTCACTGTGCCTTCTTCTTTTGCGGTAATTATAACAATGGCTATAGTTTTCATTCTTAATCAGAGACGGAAATGTTGTTTGCCATCGCCATAAAATTAAAAATTTAGAAGTGGGGCGTGTGCGTAAATTAGCTCTTATGTTCTATGATCAGTAGTTTTTACTATTTTGACTTCTCTCAGTTTGCTCTTCTGTTATTTCCAATTATATTTCATTCACTATTAGCGGCGTAAGGTGAAATACCACCAATGACTTTTCTTTTAGGTACTAGCGTTACCAAGAAATACTGGTATTTTTTTCTTTTACTATTTTTATAAGTCAACTGATTTGGAATATAATTGTTAGAGATTCGTTCATCCGTTTATTAAGAAGTGACATGAATTTAGAGTAACAAAGAAGGAATTTTAAGCCATTAAATTCAGCACAGACTCCATTGGTTTCTTAATAGATATAGATTTTCAAATATGGTTGAGCATATAGTTAAGGTTTTCGTTTTTTTTTTGTTTTTCTTGAAACAAACCTACGGCCTATACGATATCATATTTGTCAAAAACTTACCCCTTCACTGTCTACTAAATTTATTTACACCTTCTATGACCCAAGCATGTGATTTAAGATGTGGGCATCAAAGTTAGCAAGAGCAATGACAGTGCTTACAGGTGGATTGACATTAATCGTTCAAAAGACCCCCTTATAATGCAACATAAGCTGAGAATATTGATTTTTCGCTCATCACTCATAAACTACAACACACGCAACGGTAAAAATTGCCCTGTTTTAATTGGTCTAATATTTTACAATTTTTTTCTTCAAAATTTTTGCATCTTTTAAGTTGTCTGATGAATTAGAAATAATGGTAACCTTTCTTCAAATAATCTTGATTATTTATAACTAAATTTGTTTGTTTTCTGTGCATGAGAAGAATGATACCATACAAGACATTTCTGCGTTCGCTTTCTTATCTGAGGACACCAGAGGAGACACTATCTACCATTCGCCGAAGGTACCAACCAAAGGCCTGGAGTAAGTGAACTTAGTTCCTTCTTCACCGGAAAAGGGAGTAGCAGTAGCTCGCATGCAAAAAAAAGGCGAAAGACAGAGAAACAAAGTGAAAAATACAGAATAGGCGAAAATACCAGCAACATCAAAGGCACCAATTACAGAGAACACATGCCAAGTAGTAGGAAAAGCTACACAACGTAAAAGTGGATTGAAATTGCTCCATAAAATGAAAGCAATCATTATGTCGAAAGCTGGAAACATGAGCTACAGCGACATACTGATAAAAGTCAAAGACGATTGCAAATTGAAACAACTATGATAATGTGTTAAATATCTGGAAGACATGAAATAGTTGAATAATTTTGGAGATGTGAAAGCATATTAAGCCAAGAAAAAAAGTCTAAAGCACTGTCGAATGAAGCCAAATTAGAAATTAAACTTACTTGAGAACCTAGCCATCTCAAGCTAGTTCTCTCTACCGCAGGCGCAGAATATACATTTTCCAAAGTTGGTTATGGTTCCACCATTAGCCTTAGATTTATCACCAGCATGTTCTACCTAAAACCGAAGTGATGCCTAAGTAATATCTACACTCGCAGCGACCATAAAGCTGTAATCTGAGAAATTAACCCAGAGATTTTTATAACAATCGTGTAACAAACCGACCACGACGGCGGGCCAGAACCTTCGATAAAGATAATGCTTAAAATGATAGTAAAAGATATTAGTCTGACATAGATGAAATTGAAGAAGGGTGTGAAGAGAGGGATGGATTGATGAATAAAGAGGCCTGCTGCACTACCATTTCTTCAACCATTTCATTGGTGAAGCAATGAGACAACAACGCAGCGATCGGCATGTAAACGAACGCGTCGGCTCTATGAAAGGTTACAAAGTAGCGGACTGAACTTCACTCGTCAGCTAGAGTACAAGAACAAGCAACGATAGCTGAAAAAGCAAACATTAGAAACAAGCCCAGAAGCGTAAATAACGTCATAGATGGAATAGAAGTTAAGGCATAACTGCAAGCCGTAAATTTGTAAAGTCCCTTGTAGAAATGCAATTGCCTACACAGCCACCACTCTATTACGCTCTTAAAGGACGCGCCTCGGCCGCTAAAGCAGTCAAAATAAGTGAAGTCCCAGGACTAGACGGCATCTCAAGTTTTTCTATTATAGCGATAACAGACAACTAAGTCGAAGTGTATGTCAAATCTATGGCAACTGTCTAGCGCAAGGAATATTACTAGAGAACGGAAAGGTAAAAAATGGGTTTTGATACCTCAAGAAAGCAAACGACTAAATGAACTTTTATCATACCGTCCGGTCTGTCTCTCAGACATCACAGAAGCAATTTTAGAATGCCTAATATGTTATCTATAACGGACTTTGTAAAAAATCAACGAGGGTTCCAACTTTGGCTCTACTTTCTGGAAAATTATAATTTTCGCCGATAATGTAGCGGTGGTGACGGTTGCCAAACACATTGACGACGTCATTAACATAGTGAAAATGTGATCGAATAAACTGGGAATCTGTACGCTTGAGCCGTGCAAAAAACCGAAGAAATTCTCACAACTAGTCAGAAGAAGAAGGAGGCCATGTCCATAAAAGTAGGCCACAGCGAAAGTACACAAACACACACGAAGCCATTGAATATCTTGGAGTAACTGTCGATGACAGATTAGAGTTTAAGTTCATCCGAATAATACAACTTCGAAAGCAGCGAACTTAAGCTTAACCCGAAAAAGACTTGTGGGAAATATAAGAAGCCCAATAGAAAACCCCACACCCTTACTGGCTTAGGTCGGCATACCGCCAAGAGTACGCAGCTCCTTTGTCTCAACCTCCATGCTTATAGCTAGGATGATTTCAGTGAACCTACTGACTGAAGATGTACATATCGTCTGGTACCGACATTTGAAGGCTGATCTTCGACGAAATATGAGGAACTTGATTTCTACGTAACGCAGGACAGGATAATGGAGAAGTTTTTGTAAAGCCTATCCCCACTGCTTTCAAAAGTTCAAAAGTTTCAAAAGTTTCAAAATTAGCAGAGGATACGGGACTTACGTTTTTTCATTGTGTTGAGTTCGAATGCCTGCGCTCGATGTTTCGAAAAGTGTCCACCACGGAAAATCACTTGTAGTGCATGTTAGTGGCCAAAGAGACAGCTTCTGGTCAAAAGCTATGCAGCAAGCATCTGCCAGAAGCTACGGATACAGGTACATCGCCGAAGACCATTAGCAGTATAGAGCGTTACTGGCATTAAATTCGTTGCTTACTTAGATGTTAATAATTAAGATGAGATCAGCTAAACACAACTTCTAAACTGCTAAACTTCTTGTCTTAAAGTAAATTGCAAAGATTGTCATATTTCAGTCTGTGCCGTTTATTTTCCTCTTCGGCTTTGATGAATTTATTGTTGAAAGTGACTTTAAGGTCAAACGCCAATGGTAGATCTCTACAAATCCATTCGTAATAACAACTATACTGTTTTGTTCACTGGGAGACCCACGTAATGGTTGTCTGATCTAAACAAAATTCCTGACTTGCTGGAATTTACTGGATACTCTATTATTCCCGTTAATTCACTTTGTATTTATGAAAATTATGACGTCAGTTCTGATCGTGCTCCATTCACTTCTAGAACAATATCTTATTATCCATGATATCACTGAGCGATATCATCGTCTTGCTGCATGCATCAAAAAAGCCATGGGGAATATTATGCTAGGATGTTAACCTAAATCTAGAGACTTTAATTGCATTTCGTAAAAATGCGATCTAAATAGCTTTGAAAAGTAAATGGTGTCAAGAGAATGGTAGGTTAAAGTTAGACGTATAATATTTCAGGTTTACCCATTATTCCTATTGCATAAGAAGAAAATGCGTATTAAGTGTTTGATTGGGCTAGTTTATGGGTACTGGTATTTTTAGATAGCTTATGAGTATGTGTTGTATATACATGACTATTGCATACACTGTTTTTTGTCACAAGTTTTTTTTATGTTTACATGTCCATGTCGTGTGTGGATATAAGCTGCATTAACATGGTGTTCACATCAGTTTTTTTTTTCCTAAGCACATTGTGATAAACACTAGTTGCCAAGGTCAAGAAAATCTAAGAGAATTTGTTTGTTTAATTTGTGCTATTCCAATTACATCTATAACATTTTTCTGAATAAAAGGGTGTAAATACATTGCAGTCTGGCAAAGCCGATTCCTAAATACTCTACATTACTTCAAATTATGCAATTATTCATTTATTCGTGATAAAACTACAAGAAGTATTCTTTATTTTGATGTGAATGCATATACATTACAGGAGTCCATATATGGGAACGGGTCCAGAACGTAAAGCGGTGTTTATTTAAATTTCTTGTCAAAAATCGAAGTATTCTTTACTTATTTTCATCTTATAAATGCTTACTTTTCATAGGGACCCTTTCCCCAAAGAACCGTTTTTCAAAATAACATATTAGAAAGCAAGACCGTTTTGCCATATGTAAACTTACTTTTCGCCATTACATAAATGAGTTGTTTCAACAAATGTTCCCCTCCGTAACACTTGAACTTCTTGGCGAGAAATTTGGAAAATTGCAATTTTCGTTCGTCCTAGAAACAAAAAACGTCTTTGTAACAAATTTCGTCAAAATGACTTAGAAAATACGTATTCTCAGTGGCACACAAAAACGTAACTAGAAACGTAAACTAGAATCTGGAGAACATGTATATTTTAGGGGCAAATTATAAGCAAATCCCAGTTATTTTAGGAAATGCTTCCTATCTGCTTTCAATTCCTATTTCTTTGACTTAGAAAGACTGGAAATTGTTTTATTATTTTTTTTATAATTTTTATTTTTTATATCCGTAACCGAAAAATTAGATTTAAAAAACAAATTTTAATCCCACTACTCAAAGAGGGATACGAAAAAATTAACGGACTTTTCAACGTTATCGTCAGCCAACGCTTCTATAATTCACAGATAATTCATCGTTATTGCATCTAAAGTAATTGCTTTTCCAATGAAAAAAGGTTTATACGCTATTCCATCTGACATTGATTCTATTTGGCTTTTACGTAAATAAAGTTCACTGGTACTTACTTATCAATTTTCTAACTAATACCTAATCTCATCCAAGCTACTTGAAACATTCAACGCGCTGAAAGGCATCAAATATGTCACTTGTCTAAATTATGAATATTTCACGGGTCATAAATGATAAATTATAGAAAAATAAATTCACGTAGCAGAATGACGAAGGACGCTGTCGTTAATCTATAGGCAAAATTATTCTCCCTTTTGAGAAGTACTGCTTGCTGTAGACATGGTTTGGTATAAATGTAAAGTGGAGCATTACAACCCTAATCATGCAGAATTTGTCAACGCACTGGTCGCACATTAATAATATGTAAGGGCCTTCACATAACCTCCGCGAATGTTCTTGTATCCTTTGCATCAACTGCAATAAGCATCACTCGGATTTAGAGAAGAACTGTCTTTGGTATCAGCAAATACGGGAAATATTCAAAAACAAAATCAAGCACTACTATAGTACGATCTCATAAACCAAACGCTTTCACATTTAACGGGAATTATACATTTGTTGCTATTATGTCCCAATTCCCAGAAAATAATCAATCAATTCTAGAGATCCTATACCGGCAACCCAAGTTTAATGTTCACAACAGCAAATAGCAATCAACCACGCAAAGCGAATATCAAAGAAACGGTCCTGTTCAACATAAGTCAATTCATTAAAATTCTGAATCAAGCCAAGGCACTCAATACCCCAAAAACTTTAGAATATAATTCTTCTTCGCCCAGTCGTAGCTATTTCAAAAAAGTGCAAGAAATTCAAAATTAGTAACTTTGATTTTTCAATTTGTAAGGTAAATTTTTAACATAAATGAAAAAAGGTCGTAACGTTAGCGACTTTGTGATGCCTATGCTTACATGTCAACGTAATCGCTCTAAATAGCATGATGATGCATTAAAAAAAAGATTTTGGTATATTACGATACAAACATCAACTTATACATTAATAATCTCTTAAAGCTTAATGAGATATTGCAAGCCTAGCTTTATACCGCCTCAAAGAACCCACTGTAAAATTTCTTTAAATACAACTCCAGCTAGTTCGTATATCGGGTACATTTATAAAACTGGTCGAAATTTGTTCTTAAAATAAGGAGTTGGACTCCTTATTAAATGCAACCTCTTTAATAAACGCATCAATTTAAATCCAAACAGATAGACCATAATTATCACAATAAAGCTATATAAAAATTTGCATAGTTTTGGCTTTATATCCCCTCTCTCCAATACTTTTCCCAAGAAGAAATTGCGAATATTATGGCCACACTTTCTCTGCCATTGACTGTTATTAGAGGCCTTTATAGTGGGAACACCATCTTTGGCTCTGGAAGAAACATTCCTGGTTTTGGAAAACGTTCTCATTTAAAAAGGAGGGACAATGGCTACCATATGAGTTGACTGAAAATGCCATTTCGGACCGTTTTAACATTGCTTGCCAGCCAAAAAAGGAATAGTTTTCTGTGGCGTGTTGTGACTGGGGATAAGAAGTGGATCTGGTGCGACAATCCCAACCGCAAAATGTCATGAATTAGTCCAGAACAACGATTCGCGTCGACACCGAAGCGCAATGTTCATGAACATAAAGTGTTGCTGTGTATATGGTGGGATCAGTGAGGCGTTGTATAATACGAGCTGCTAAAACCGAATCAAATTATTACTACAAATGTCTACCAACGTCACTTGAAGAAACTGAAAAATGTAAAGTTGCAATAGCTCTTAACAAACGCAAAGTCATCCTTTTGCATGACAATGCTTGGCCACACGTTGCAAGAGTTGGGAAGGAGACACCGTTGTTCGAATGGGCAGTTCTGCCACATCCAGCGCAGTCACTTTCTGATTATCACGTATTCAGAACAGGTTGGTATTGAGAATAGGCAAAGTCGGCCGCAGAACACGTCATGTAAGCTGAGCTCTGTTTTTCAAAAGAAATAAAAATATTGGTTTTTTGCTCATTACTCATAAAAAGGTCAATAGACAAAAATTGGCGCGTATTCTACGGGCGATGCTGTTGTACATGCACAAAAATGGTAGAAATTGATCACATCTACTCAATATTATAGTGTATCAAAATTTAATTTTTTCCAATACCTCTATAACGCACAGAAGCAAGCTTCAAAATCCTCATAATGTATAAAAATTCCTGGCCATTTTCAATTTAGATTGTTGTGGGGAAATAAGTATGCCCGCTTTTTCGTCTGTCCGTCTAATTATCTGCCCAGCTGCATAGTATCTGTGGTAAACATTCCCCCTTCAGTGAAAATTTAGATATCGCGTATAAATTCGAAAAATAAATTTGGAAATGACCTAAACTTTTCAAAGGAAAAACCTACAACGCTCACACGCCTATACAACTAAAAAATAGAAAAAATAGAAAAAATCAGCTACGCCCACTCCAGAGCATGAAAGTTTAGCTCTCTTAATTTGTTTTTCTTTTTCAAAATAACGGTGTTGAGTATAAAATATTCGCTCATGACCGAATATAATTTTCTTACTAGTTTTTATTGCAAGTCATCAACCATTAATAAGATTTTTGAAGTAGACGTCCTCATAATTTTTGCTTATATTTTTTATGACCACAAATAAATAAAAAATAAACTGGCATTGCCAGAGTTAAAAGTAACTTTTCACTGATATCTGCTGCCGGTTTCTCATGATCAACTCTCTTTTTCTTTGCATCCTCTTTCTTCCCGCTTCTTTTTTTGTTTATTTTTTTCAAAAGAACGTAAAGAACGTGGATCATAGCGACTGTCTGACATGCAAAGCAAATATCACGACCGCTTGTTTGCTTGTTTACCCTTTCGGTCATTGCAATTGGTATTGAGCAATGACAAAATAATATGGAGAAAACACGGATAGAGCCTAACACAGTGCACCCTACAACTGGTCCTCTGGAAATAGCATTAAAATGCCCTCGAAATTCGTTAAAAAGCTATTATTGACAAAAAAAACCCGAAAGATTTCAATTCGTAATAAATTGTAGACGTGTTGGGAAAGAACCATTCTCTTAACCATCTCTCAAAAGTCTAGATTCGAACCATCGTGCTTTTCAAAGTCAACTCGTGATATTTCACTCTCAGCACACAAAAGAAAATATTCGCCACATATCATCTTCTGAGAATTAATCACAGAGAAAACTCGCAGGTTAATTGTGCCCTATACAAAAGTGCTTCAACTCTTCCAACTGACGCTAGAGATATTCCTTACTGTAAAAGAATTGCTCGCAAAACCATATTGAGAATGGTTATCATCATGTATCCATTCCAACTGGAGCATAATTAACAGAGGACGGAGTACTACTTACGGAGACAAAATTAAAATTTTTTTAGGTACGGAAACATATTAATCTCTTAGGGAATGTGCGAGCAGGCCTAGTATTGTAAATTACAGTCATCAAAATTGAAAAGATTGGCTTTCAAATATATATTACAAAAAAAATTAAAGAAAAAATTGACAAGAAAGAATTGTCCGTCTGTAGGTCTATCCGTGTGTCCATTCATCCGCCTGTTCGTATATCTGACTTGCTTTCTTGAGTTCAACCTATAGTCCGCAATAAGGCCATATATAGTTTTATTTTGAAAAGTCATTATATGGGCAACCGTGAAGTGTCGTATTTGATTGTGGGCCGTAGTCCACTATACGGGGTTTCCTACTTTTGTCCTAGAATTTATTTCTTCCGTCTAAAAAAATTATAATGATAATAATAAACTAAAGCATCACAGATTTAAAGTGTCAGCGCTTAGATTTTACAGGGTTGGATGAAAAAAGCATTCCACCTGCATCTGCCTTTCTAACATCATACTTTCCATTTAAATGAAATTTTTATTACCTTCTCTCAGTTTATTGACTACTTATTGTTGAGTGTGTTCTTGAGCGGGTCGCGCAGCAGGTGGATTTTTAGTTGACTACAAAAATATATATATGTTTTTTCTCATGAAAAAATCGTTCAAAAAATTTCTTGAACATTGTGTTTCATAAGATATTTTTTAAAGATCGAAAGTATAAATTATCATAGGTCTTGCCACAATTGAAGCACTAATGGACTATCCAAATTTTTGACAGATCTGAAAAGTTATTTTACAGAATGTCGCGCGTTCAATTTCAGTTACATCTGGTGTTCCTCAGGGCAGTCATCTTTGGCCCTTGTTATTTGTTTTATTTATTAATGACCTTCCTAACTGTATTAGTAATTCGTCTGTTTTCATGTACGCCGATGATGTCAAACTGTTTTACTCGTTTTGCCCGACTAATGACGCTTGTGTCCTTCAATTTGATTTGAATGCTTTTCAGTTGTGGTGCTTTGCAAATAGAATGTCTTTGAATTTAAAAAAGTGCAAAAAAATGTCATTCTCTTGGTCGGTTATATTCCCATCCAATTATTATTTTGGCAGCCATTTATTAGAAAATGTGTCGTCTATTAATGACCTTGGGGTTATTTTTGATCCCCGTTTGAGATTCAACTTACATTTAGATAAATCAGTTAACCAAAATGCTTTTGTGGTTTATGAAGCGCTGGTCTATTGAGTTTTGTGACCCATATATTACGAAACGTTTATATACATCGTTAGTGATACCTACATTAGAGTATTGCTGCATTGTCTGGTCACCATTTTATAAGTGCCACATTGATCCAACGTAACTTTTTATCATTTGCTTTACGGGGCCTTGGCTGGTATTCTCATCTCCCCCTACCTCCTCATGTAAATAGATTGAAGCTTATTGATTTACCTACTTTAGAGAAAAGACGTGAGCTACTAGCTACATTATTTATGGTTAAATTAATAAGAGGAGATATTTACTCTTCAGCTTTGCTTGGACAATTGGATTTAAATGTTCCTGTAAGACTCTCAAGACACTATTTTCCGCTAAAGTTGTTGCATTGTCGTACTAACTATCAGCCTAATAACCCGTTTCGTGTGCTTTGTAAACTTTTTAATGATAATTCTCACAAAATCGATACTTCAGTTAATTCGTTAAAGTTTATAAAAAGTTCTATACTCCGCGATTAGCTGCCAGATAATTATTCAATAATGATTATACATTTATACATTATATATTTATATTATACATTATGCATTCATTATACATCCGTATTTCTTCAATCATGTTTATTATATTTTCTTTATTATTTTTATATATATATATATATTTTTTTTTTGCTCTATTGTTTTATATATGTATTATATTTGATTTGTATTGAACTGATGTTCTAAATTTAATGCTTACTTTTGCTTATAATGTATCTGTAGCGAATAAGTGTTAATTGTTAATAAAATAAATAAATAAATAAATAATTTTCAAGGTAAATTTCCTGCCAAGGATACTTCACATATCAATACAAACATTTCAAATAGGTCACAAAAACAACCTTCTTTGCGCTATTGATACTAAATAAAGCTTTGTAAAATAGTGTATATATTTTCTCTTGCGACTAAGTTTCTTGTAGTTGGATAGACAAATATTTTATTGCCCTTCGATACGGCGTATTAACATTTTATAGAAAAAACATAATGATATAAAATAATACACGAAAAGTAAGCAAGACATCTTGCCATGGATGGAGCTGTTTTACTTTACTCTGGAGAGTGTTTAATTCAACGTAGGCTGAGGCTTATATTCTCTTTACTTATGCTGATCGTTTTAAGCATGTAATAGGCAATTCCGTAGATGTTTAATAGCCTTATATAGGCAAAGAACTCAACACTTGAAATAAATCTAATTAGTTTTGTCAGCGAATGTCCTTGCATCGGAGAATAAATTGTTTTAAATTCTTTTTGTTTCAGAAGACTCCCGCAGTTCACAAGGCAGTATATCCGGTGATGGTAAGTAGTTAAATAAAATACTTATTTACGAACATAACCATTGTCATTAAATTTGCGTTAAGATTAATTTATTAATTTCGAAAATAAAGCCGTTTAAATGTAAAAATTAAATGTTTACTTTTTCAATTTTTTAGAGATCTTGATAAGCAAACACGAAATAATATTCTGTTTCCATAAAATTTGAATCGTGGATTAAATAATAGTTTAGAAAAAAAAAGTATACACACTTTTGAGCAGACTCGAAGTCAAATTTACCATGCCCGCCGATAGGTCGGCCTGTTCTCTATTGTTACAGCACTCATTATAACAAGAGAGAAAAAGAAAACTAAAGCGTGGCATATATACTCTTAACAAATTTCAAAAGTGCGGATAAGTGCAATATCCAGAAGGCGATTTGATGAACCTTCATCTTTTATTATGTCATTCAAATCTAAACTACGTTCTGCTTTTTTTCGGCTGAATTCTGCCTATGTATTTTTGTATCCAATTTTCAAGTTGCTATTCCCAATGTGTCGTAAAATAAATCTATCTTTCATGGTTTTACTTTATTTATTGAACTCTTTTTGAAATGAATTTCGTACCACTGAATTTTGGTTTTTACAAATTATTTACAGAATGCGGTCTATTCACAAATTTACAGGAATTTATATCTACAACGCTTTAATTCTCCTTCTTGCCTTGTCCGTTCAAATATTGCAATTCAACTCCCTTGACTGGACTCTCTCGACTTACTTTCGACTGACTTTCGACTCATTCTCCCTTTCGCAAATCTTCTGTTTATATACCCTTTCATAAGTTATCTAAATACAACAACCTTTTTTCGACGGATTCGATAGAGTCAATATAGTACTGGGAAGGTGGGTACCACACTATTAAAACACATTCTTTGACTGGGCTGATAAGACTAATTGATGTGTCTAGGTGCGGGTCCAAATATTCGATCGACTATCGTTTCACAAACCCAAGAAAGCTCTTCGTCTTATTGACTACATCCTCAATGTGTAAATTAAAGGGCACCCGGCTATCAAACATAATACCAAAATCAGAAAAAGAGGATGCATTATCTGAGCGGATGATGAATGCATCACAAAGTAAGCAGAGATGTACCTCTGCTGAGTCTTATTTTTTGCGTTCGTTCCGATTAAATGACATAAAGTTTAAATCGCACCGTTCACAGAGTACATTGTATAGCATTTAAATCAAATTGTAAGGCAACATAAATGCTAAAGAGTAAGAGACTAACACGGTTTGCGAGTGACTTATTTAGAGAAACTTATTGACAAGCAGCTATTTTCGACAATAGTTATTTTTCAACACCCAGTCCTTCTTTTCACCTTCTCTCTGCAAATACAGTGATTTACTGAATTCGGTTTGCGCAAATCCTTTGTTTACAAACGTTTTAAAACAAGTCATTTTGACGTTTTTATTAATCCTCCCAATTTTTTTAATAGTCTTACCACCCGGAATTCTTTAAGAGTTTCAGCTGCATAAGGTTTCTTTCTTTTGCGTTTCTGACAGGTAAAACATAAAAAAGCTTCACTTGCTTTTATTGTTTTGAAACATTAGAAATATTAGATTTATCTTATCAAATATTTGACTTTTGACAGAATAAAAAATTTTGGATTGCAGTTTATGATATGATACAAGAAATTTAATCGTAAGTACTCGGTATTTAGTGATAGACTTTGCCAGTTTATAATATTTTAATGTCTTAACAAATGAGTTATACCTAATCTATAACGAATGAGTTTGCATAAAGACAAGTGCATTAAAACGATGTTGCTAACAATAGCACGATCTTAGGCTACAGATAACAATCAAATTATAAATATGTCTAAATACTTTCGTCATTACCTTTTACTTTCATAAAACTTGTAAAGATTACTGTACTTTGCAATATGATATAAAACGAATTTGAAAATAGTTTTGAAATTAAACATGTTCAGTTTCTGCTCGCAGTTAATTCAGATACTTAGTGTTTGAATCGGTCTTTGAAGTATTAAATGATATAGGTTTGATTGCTTAAAAGTTTCAACGGCAACAGGGAAGGATTAAGATTATCTAAAAACGATTGACCCATTTATTTCTGTACACCAAAATTTGCTTGGGTCTGCGATCAAATTTTTTACGGCCATTATCTTTAACCTATTATAATGAATATGACGCAATCTAAAAGCAATAAGTAAAAACTCAGAAAAAACAAAGAAAAAATGTCGACTACATGGCTGATTTTCTTTATTTTTATACGGGTAATGTGGGATAACCCATAGCCATATATTACTAAATAAACATTTCATAAGATCACTAATAAAACAACAACGTTTAGGCAAAATTAGACTTTATTTATTAACATAAATTCTTACAAGAGCAATACATTCGATCCAAAGCTTTTCTAACATTCCTTTTGCATGACTTTTTTATAGAATGATTTCTCCTTCCCGTCAGTTTCGGGGATCACTTCTTTAGTGGATGTAGAATCAATTCGAAATGCCATTTTTGGCCATTTCTGTGGTCGACATGGGACACGATGCGTTCTTTTGACGAAATAGTGATAGTGATTTTAACAACACCAATATTTTACTGCTTAAACCTAATTTTCACACATTAAGCTCGTTTTCTCTGCAGGAGGTATTGAAATCTTACTCCATTCCATATGCTATAGCTATTAAAAAACATTAAAGCAAAAGATTCAGCTATATGATTATTAGTTGATAGTTGAATTCTCTTTGAAATAAGTAAACAATTAAATGAACCTCAAGCAGCACAATGAGCCAACATCATGTTGTTGTTTTGGTTCGAATTGAGCAAAAGCGGTACTTACTTCAAACGGGGCTTTCTCGTGAACAAATTCAAAATGGCAAATAGTCTGCTTTCTGATATCATTACATTAATGGAGTGACGTGTTATATAAACTGATTTTTATAGTTGCAGCTATTGTAGATTATGAGTGATGACCTAAAGCTACATTTTTTTCTTTGGGAAACGGAGGTGTTTCGAATTATGTTGTGTTGTTACCATGTTCTTTGACCGATTTAGCCCGTTTTAAATACTAAACTAGGTGCAAGAGCTTCGAAGCCTTTTGCAAATCATGAAATCGGAAATTTAGTTTTTGCAATCTGCAAAATGTCATAAGTACAATAAAATAAGGCAAACGTAATCGAATACTATTAACATATTTTACAATACGCAATGTGAGCAGATAGAAATTCTTTAATGAACGAGGGAAATGGTTTCTACAGGAAACACCAGAGGAGATGAAGTTTGAACTCTGAGAAGAACAACACTTTTTCGGTTAGTTGATTCAATTAAAAACGCAGCGGATTTTCCTATTAAATGCTTTACAACAATATGTGCAGGTCAAGAATGCTACCACTCCAGCAAAGCTTTTAAATAGTGACAGAAGAATTGCATTTAAAATGCCGTGATCACAAAAAGTAAAAGTAGCGATGTTCTGTTTAACCATAAGCTACGGTATATGGGTTTTGTTTTATAACACCCAAATTGTGGAAGAAGAAGAAATATACTTCTCAGAAACCAGACTTATTCTTTACATTCATATTCATGTCTGTAGAAATTTATATTATTTTTGATGTTTTTAATTGCTGCTATTTGTAGACATTAAATTGATAGCAAATTACCTTTATGGCCCAATTCAAAAAACTATTAAATCTATTCCGTGAGAGTATTCGTGTTCAACTGGGTGATTTAAATATAGCAATGATGTGAAATTCTAATACGACTGATTCCGTTACTCATCCTAATGGTTTCAACCGGTGTATTGCTGAAACACCTCGGGTACCCTTGCTTATTTATCAACTGTCTGTCTGTCCTTCTCGCTCTCTCTCTTTTCATCTATTTGATTCCGATTTCATTTCGAGACCGTCAAATCGACCTTTCTTTTCAAGTTTACCTGTTTAAGCATTCATTAATTTGTGTATTTACGTCTTCATAATTATAAAGTATAGTAAAATTATACGCGCTTTCATTGTTCCTTCTGTTTTCCATTTTTTATTGAGATTTGAAGTTCGCGAACACTGACTTGGTAGACACGATTCCTACATACTCGGCTATTCATTCTGCTTGTCCTCATATTATGGTAAATCTTAGTTTTGGCTTTTGTGCGTGGAATAGCTTTTGTAGAAAAAAATACAAAGAGTTTACTCTCTGTGCCAATAATCATTTAGAATCTAGAATTCTTCTTACCATAGCCTCACAAACTCAGTAGGTGGTAATTTTTCCTCTCCCAAAAACTATCGGGTATTCTGTTTTAAAAACTCTTAGTGTTTTTCTTACACCGAAATATTAAATTTTTGTATACTCAAAAATATAAAAATATTAATTTATCTCAGAACCATTACACAGTGAAGACTAGAGCATAATCATGTTGATTCAAGTGGCTCGCAAGCATTCAACTTCCTTTCTTTCTATGCATTTTGTTACTCAAGCTTTGCTGAAATTTAGAAAATAAAGCGTTTCATTTAACACATATATCGCGCCAAAAGCAACAATTTTACATATGCATGTGCATTTACAAGTCAAAACAATGCACTTATAAGTATTTCATTAGTGATTTTCAAAGACTTCACCCGGATTTCAAGTTCTACCGCTTACATGCAGGAATGCTCGCGTTTTCTTTTTAATATGCGCATTAATCTGGAAGCTTCATCGAGCGTTCTTTTGTCATCACTATGTTATTATTGTTGATTTCAAACCAACTAATGAAATGCCTATATATATACATTGCCCTTCGTATAAGTGTATCAAATTGTGTTGAAGGTATTTTTAAGAGCAAGAAAGAAGTACACACGAAAAGTTCGTGTGACTAAAGTACGAATAACATAAACGCTCTCATCTGAGCAAACCATACACAAGAGAAAAAAACCAACACTTACAATAACGTCGTACACCCTAAATGCTTTTCCGGTAACAAATTTTATTAGGATATCAATAATTTATTTTTGCGTTACTTTTCACTTATGTATGAGAATAATCACTTTAAAGCGAATTAGTGGATCTCGCGGAGCTATAACCGCTCTCTGTTTAGAAAAATTTTAAAAATTTGTTGCTTATATTTGCTTCAATTAGAATCTAATCGATTTATTCAAACAAATGGAAGAGATAAATCGGCAAGATTTTGGGAAAGTTTCAAATTAGTTGATATAGATAATACCAAACAAAGTGATTCATTGAATAAAGCACTTAAGCATAAAAAGGAATTCCAAAATAAAGATGCCCAATTTAATTATTTAAATCATATCACACATATAGATTTCTTGCGCCTCTTTCTCTTTCGTCTTGATAGATTGTCACGAAAAAAAAATGTAATTATATATGCTTACCTTTTCCTTATGAAAGCAAAAGCTTACTCCTTAATTATTGATTTTTATATTATATATTATATTTGTTCTACGTCGGACGATGCTTTCTTCAGAGAAAAAGAGAACAAGGGAAAAATCTTATCCCACAATGCGATTGACCCTTTTAATAACGTATACTGCAAAAATTTTATGAAAGTTTTTAGGTGCAGCTAGTTATACATGTATATGTATACTTATTTAAACTTGAACCAAAACCATTAAAAATATGCTTAAAATTAAATAGTGAATCAATGATTGCGTAGCAAAAAATGAATAATAATTTTCTAACAAGTATCGTAGGACACGTCTAATACCAAATATTCTGGACAAATATGAATTATTTGTTATTGACTTATTGACAGATAAACAGTCACATAAATGGACGAAGTAAAAGAGAACGATGTTTATAGAAGCATAAAGGCTTGGACCTAGCACATTTTACCGATTGATAGGTTATTCTATTCAGATAAAATTTATTTGGTATTTATAGAAGTGTATTTTTAAATCGAAATTGCCGTTGCAAATTTCTATTTTTCATTTGTTTATTCACTGATTTATTCTGCTATGAGTGAGTCTGTAAAAATTTAAAAAAAGAGTCATTCACTGCAGAAAAGTGGATACAATATCAAGGATAGATGCTATTATTATTCGTTCCCAATGAGGAAAACAACGTGTTTAATAATGGAGTATGATATTGAAAGTTTCTGCTGTTATTATTATTATCTGAATTTTTTAAACGAGACAAGTGACGGTAACAGCAGAACCAGCAGTTAATGCTATAATGAAAAGTTACTGTGTGCTGTTTAGCTTAACTACTGCTTGTGTACTCTATATAATGTAGAATATAACGTTGCAGACACGTGTACCAAACAAGTACAAAAAATAGCACTGTGCTGTGATCTTTTACTGCTGTTGTAGCATTCGTAGCTCCACATAATTAGATACATTATAGCGTGAAATTGTTATAGCGCATAAAATATATTACATTCACATTTTATGAAAATATGAAGATTTTGTTCCACATTGTTTTCAATATACCTACCTTTGCGGTAGATTTTGTAAATATTCCATTCAAGAGGACATTTGTCTTCTTTTTTTATTTATATTCCTTTAATAGCGAAGCGCGAAATTTTTATAACAAACACCCTTTTTTTTATTAACTGAACTCATTTATGATGCTTACATAAGAGAAGAGGATTTGTGTATTCAACATCAAATTTTTTAGTTTGAACAGAACAACTTTGATTCTTCTACGAGTATTCCCATAATTGAACCAATTAACGAAACTATAGTTCAATCCTTACCATTTCAATTGAATATGTACCAATTGAAATTCATTATTTGCAAAGAAATTGGTCGGTCTTGTAAATATTTTCAACAAATTTAAAACCAACATCTGGTACCAATAAGTCGCTGAAAACACCATTTTGGGTTGAACTTTACAACCCGAAATATATGTTACAGATCAAGTATACGTTCCTCACCGCTGTAAGGTTTCCACTTTCAGCCTCATTTTTTATAAGTCCTTCTGACGGTATATCCATCTGTTATCTATTGTAGGACTGACCATGGACGAAAAAATTTTAAAAATGCGCTGAAGTTTGACAGAAGCTAATAATAGAATGCTAATAGCGACTAGGATGGCTTTAATCGCTAAAAAATACATTCCATTATTTTGTATTACACAATATTTAGGTATCTGGACTTTGGTCTTAATGTTTTTTTTTTATGTGTTTATATTCTTAAGTTTGACAATATGAATCAAATTAAGCAGGAGAAAAATGGTTATATTATATGAATCTATTCATTACCATATGTACAATAGAAAGTCACATTGACCCCAATCACTACATCATTCTCATAAAACAATCTCTCATAAAAAGAGTCTGATGCCCATAAATATAAATATAAATAAATTTATATAAATAATAAATAAATATATAAATATAAATAATTCAGGAAATGAATTTGTTGATAACGAAACTGTCTCACTCGCTCTTTCGTACATAAACTCCATGTTTACTAATGATGTCTAATTCAACCGATCGGCTAACAAAAAATTTTCTTGTTCGTTATTAAACAAATCTTTAAACAAGTCAGAACAAAAGACTAATTCCCAGTTAGCCGTTCGTATTAGTCTACGCAAAAACTACCCACAAGGTTATCCATTATTGTGTGATTATAATATAGACATAGACGCCACACTAAGTCCCCCAACTTCATCAAATTAAATCCTTTATAAAACTAACATTTCATACCAGTGTTTACGTATATAAGTGTCTGAATATATAAACGTGTCACAACATAAATAGACAAAATGTCTAACTCGACCTAGAATATTACATTGACGAAAATATTACGGTGCCTAATGCGCATTTCTGAGTGGGACGAACGAAAGCACGAATTTAATATACTTCCGGTTTTCGGTAGTGGGTTTGAAAGCTAGGCGATATACTTAACATTGACTGTGAACGTGTTATTAAAATTTATAGAACGTCTTCACAGTCGTTGAAGATACATGCACATTATTCTTTTAGATAGTGGACATAAGTCATTAGGAAATCAGTCCATAGTTAAGTAAATGTTGTATCGAATAGGATTAATTAATACACTGGTGTGCTTAAGATTAGTACATCGTTACAATACTCTGTTACCGCGTACACCTCTAACTTCACTTCAAAGAGTATAATTAAATATTATCTGATGGGCATTATGTGCCAACTTGATAAATTGGTGAAGAGTCTGTATAATATAATACAGTTTAAACTTTCATCGCTTTGGGATATACGTGCGAGATTTTAACAAAAATACAAAAATATTATTTGAATGGATATATCAAATTTCACATTAAAATCGCTCCTAAGCAATATAGCGAAGTGGTGCAACAGTAACAAACGATTTTTAAATTTGCTGCGTGGTGAGTTGCTTTGTATTCTCAACGGTATTTATTTGATTGTCCAAAATGTTATTTCGTAGATTAGTTTTAAGAAGATTAATGGCATAGTTACACAAACTTTTATAGCAGGAAAGCATGTAAAAACGTACAACGTAGGAATTGAAATGAATGCATTAGCATGTACACATTACCACATCAATAAGAGAAAATATTAACAAAGAATTATTGTGGCACCTTAGAAGAAAATTCATTCATAATAAAAATAAGTCCTTAAAATGCTTTGCTTAGACATACGTTAAAATATTTTTCTTAGTAGTGACAACATAAGTTCCAAGATTACTTAAATCACCTAGGAAGAGAGCACATATAACATTTTAGGATAATGTATGTTATAAAGGGTTATGCATAGTGGGGCAACCACTTTTCCAATTTCGTTTCCGAACAGTTTCTTAACTACTACATTGCTCCCCGACAATGGGAGTTAACAATACTCATAATTTTTACAAATGAGCCGTAAAGGAGAATAGGGTTTATAAATTGCACGACATTGCAGTAATCCAGTGGGCTCATGCTATGTTGATGCCCTTACCGGCACATTGAAATCTTTCTTATTTAACAAAAGCGGAGGTACTATTTTTCTTCTATAAGTTTCTTTCCTGTTTAATAGGGGCGGCGATACTATTTTTCTTGTAAAGTTTTTTAGGAGCATAAGTACTAGTGTTAATCTCCGTTTCGTTAAGGAAGGTAATTGCGTTAATGCTAATTTATCTTCATAAGAAGGAGGATTACATTTGGATCCAATGCTAGATTGCTTAATGCAAACAATAGAAATTTCTTTCGCAATAATTGAAGCTTCTCTGGGCAATAACAGTAGCTAGGGGACCAAACAAACATAGCATATTCTAAAATTATTCTTATTAGTGACATGTACATACCGTGGTTATACAAAGGGATCGTTAAACTCCTTAAAATATCGTTGAAGAAAATCTAACGCAGCTTTTGCTTTGGTAATAATGGATTGAAGATGGAGACTAAATAGCATTTTGACCTCAAACGCTACGCCTAGAATATTGATTGATGAGACGATCGCAAGCATTTGATTGTAAACGTAATAAGATGAACTTTTTATAGCATTTCTAATGAAGTACAAACATTTATTATATTTAGATCCATTTCTTTCACAACATTTCACTAGTGAAAGGAAATCCGACTTAAAAATGCCGAACTGTTTTAGATTATTGGACGAATGAAAAACTTTCATATCATTCGCGTGCATAAGCATGTGACAACTATAAAAAGCATTAGGAAGGTCAGTCATTAACAGAATAAGGTTACAAGCCCAACCCGTTCATAAGGACATCTTGGAATCCAGGCTTCAATAATTTAAATAGTAACAAGTTATGGTTGGCTGTAGCAAATACTTTACTTAAATCCGTGTAAATGACGTTAATTTGTTTATTCTTTGAAAACTACTTGGCCAGGTACTAAAAAATTCAAGAAAGTCAGTAATGGTACTTTTGCTCCTAATAAAACCACACATTAGAAACTGAATATTGACAATATTGCCTGTTTCAACCCTTTCAAAAGTAACTGTTCAAAGAATTTGGGAAAATTGATAAGCCTAGTTATTTCCCTGTTTGATGCTCACGTTTGCTCTGACTCCGGTTTTGTAAAGTGGAATAATATAGCTACTTTTGCAAATTTTCGAAAATATATCCGCGGAAATCGGTGAAAATCAATACAAGAAGTCTAGCACAATTGATTATAACGCATGAGGGAATACCCTCTGGTCCTGGCGAACATGACCATCGCAGACCTTGAAAGTCCATCAGCACCTCATTCTTGGAGAAAACTATAAGTGGTAAGACATCATAATATAGAAGGACTACGAACAAGTTTCCACCAGAAAGTTTTGTTGAAATTGTCAAATGTAAAACGTAATGTCCTAAGCTTTGTCATCTGGTAAGAAGATAATCTTGAACTATTAGTGACTCCGTGTCAGAATCGCATAAATTTTTTCGTGCGAAAATGTCAAATTTTGTGCCAAATAAACGTCATTTGTGGAAAAATTTACTTTTTCTATTTAATTTGAAGAATGGTGCTGCTAACCCTTTATGAATGATGAATGAAGAATGCGTCATGATATGCAAAGTCCAAATAATCATGTGAAAGGGTAGGAGAGCCATTAACAGCTACGATGCAGCGGAATGTTCATGGTGACCGTATTTGGGGAGAGTGATCCGCAGTGCACCGTCTATTGTTGTTTGTAACCAAATGAAACTATAACTAAGTAGTGTTACCAACAATAGTTGATACAATTGCGACAAAAAATGAGCATGATAAGTCAAAAGAAAAGATATCGTGAGTTTTCAATATGCCGACTTTGAACCTAAATAGCAAAACTCATTCAGGAAACGCGTGCAATTTTTAATTGTTATATCCTACTCCACCGGCTGCGTTCACCAGAGATTGCCCTTTCGGATTATCAGTTGTTCGGATCAATGGCACCTGGTCTGTATGAGGTACGCTTTACATCATTTGTAGATACCAAAAATTGGGTGGATTCGTGATTAGACTCAAAAGATGAAGAGTTCTTTCGGCGTGGTGTCCGAATGCTGCCAGAGGGATGAGAAAAAGTAATGACTACTGACGGACACTGCTTTGAATAAAACGTTCCGTACCGTTCTTCCACAATAAATTCCTAATTTTTAGTAAAAAAGGACGAGAATTTGTTTACAGTCCTATTGTTATTTGAACAGATGCATAGCACAGCGAATGTACGATTATTCAATAAATTTGACAAACAAATTTGATGTTCCATACTGATCAGATGCGTCGAAATTGCTATATTGCATTTGTACGGATAAGATAGCTGTTTTCCTTTTGGAACCGAAACTTTTATAAAACTATTTAAGGCTCCTTCTAAAGTTTGGTTATTTGTGGTTGTTTTAAGTATCTAGTTTTTTGGTTCCTAACCCTTTTTAGTTCTTTCATAAGGCTGAAACAGTGGAGCGATCTATGGTCATAGGGATCCAACAAAATAAAATACTTTTAAGCTTTTTGCAAAACATTTGATGCTCCATTCAATGCCTAAATAGTATAAATGCTAATCCAACCCAACCAATAATTGTTTCCATATCTAGCAGTTCGTTTTTACAAAGTTAAGCTTATTTAGAATAACGTACGATCCTTTAAGAATACTACTTAAGTGATTGACAGTAATGTCATTGGCGGGATGAAAAATATCTTCTGGATTTACAAAAACTGCCGATCGTTGTACTGCTATTTCTAATCCATTAGCAAATACAAGTTCCACAAATTATTGCATATTATGGGAGTTGCATGTCACTTTAAATTTTTTAAGAAGCTAGTTAAGAAGCGAAGGCTAAACGTTCCACTTAAGTCAAGTCTGCTAGAGTATAAAGACAGAAGACACATGGTCAGCCTTTTTGTCTGAACATCACACTATTTTCGGAACATGAAACTCCCCCGTTACGATAATAACGCCATTTTGTCTAAAATTCGTTCAAATTTCTTGTAGAAGACAGGCATATTGCAGGTAAACCGGAAAATTAAAAGATGCTGATGCGTACGAACACGTTATGAAGACAAATTCGTCATTTAATTTGATTCGGATACAGATGAATTCAATATCAATGCAAACAAAGCATCTCACCAGTTCAACTGCAAATGCTGCGCAGACACCATCACCAGATTTAATGGGTTTATAACTTCTGAACACCTGGAATTTGTTCCAGGCGATTGCTTATGAGTGTAGATCAGGCTTAAGTCACGTATCAGCAAAAACGAAAATGTGGAAGTAGGTGCTTGATCTACCGATATATACACCACGAAGCTTTCAATTAAGACCATGAATGTTTTGGTGTAATAGAATAATATAACATTAAAAGAGGCTGCGAATATATAATTGATGTTATGACCCCAGTGCATTATCGTGTAACACTATGTCCTTTGTCTTCCTGATTGCTTTTCGGGGAGAGCATGACTTGGTCTGGACAACGCCAATACGTTGGGTGGGCAATAGCATTTTAAAAGACGTTGTGTTCCTATCTTGCGCTACTTTCAACTTAAAATTAGATATTTTATTGGATTTCAGATTAGAAATTTTCGTTCACATATAAAATTTAATACCTCCAATCTCTGCGCAGGGAGCAAACCTTGAGATAAAAACCTTTTGGCCGTGGCACAGAAAATATCTCACGTCTAATAATAAGATGAATGTGCCATAGCCCTAAATGTAGCAAAGGAAACCTGATTATTTGTGGTTGCCTTTGTTGTAATGTGTCCAGAAAATGATAAATTATGAGATGCAAAAATGGTAGAGGTGGCAGATCTTTCAGAACTTGTTGAGGCTTTTTTCATAGTGTCCTTTACAACCGCAGCAAGGAGACTGAACAATTTTTCCACCGTCTTCTAATTAGCTTAGGCCATTTAATACGATTAATCCAACAAACGGGGCATATAGCCGACATAGAGGTTAAAACCGATCCCACCACACTAGAGGTTGCACATAGTGAAAGGAATTACTTATTCAAAAAAATGAAACCAAAGTTACAATCGCCAGCAGCTTTGTAAAAACGAACGTCTTCCTTCCTGCAATCAGGGCAGCACCAATGTAACCCTTTTGAAACACCCACGGAGGCATCAGCTGAACAACATGTGACAAATGCGCACAAGTAACCATAGCGGTTGCAAGAGTTTGATATTTTGTCAGTGATGTGTTGTTATTAATTGTTGCTGTTGTTGTAGTTATAGATACTTTACGTAATCATGACACTGCATTTAGTTGTTGTTGTTTATTTATCCATAGTGATTGCTTTTATTTAATTTATATTTCATTATACTTTTTATCAACCGCTATCACTTATATTTATCACCACATTGCGTTAAAATTTGACGGTAATGTTCAGTTTTCAATAATAAATCTTAAAACTTAGAGAGCATTGGAGCAGTGCGATCAACTTCTTCAACTTGGATGGAATTTGGAAAACTTTTAAGGGATGATGCAAGACTTTACGTTTTTATGCTTTAGAAAGATTAATATCTTTCGTTTTTTTGAGCACAAAATAATATACCGCTAGTTGATTGACACAACCTATATTGAGATTTTCTATCTGAAATAAAAAAATTGTATATTAATTAGCGAGTAGAACAAATTTTATTTTTAAGAGGGATTATGTTAAGCGATTAGCAAGTTTTAGTTGGGAATCAATATTAAATAACCAAATGTTAAAAAAGTGTAGGTAATCAATACAAAAAAATCGATTTAACTGGTTAAGGATAGAAAAGTACGCTAAAATTTTCAGAAAAGCAACGTTTCCTTGTTACCATAATAGATGCGTCTAACTTTAAAGAATTTGGGAAAAAAATTGATTATGCAAAAACAATTCTACCTTGGAAATTTGGAGCTCTTCCTGAAGCGCTCTGACGATATTACCTGTGCCAAAAAAACACTGTACTAATAGATCTGTTTGAAGATTACTGAGGTTTATTTAAAGAAGATTTTCCTGTTAGTTATGCATGCGATTTTTTTGCGTTTCTTTAAGTTCGCAGATGCTCTGAGAAAAGTACTTCTAGGAAAAATCTGGGAGGAAGAAGAAAGAGGAAAATACTTGAACGTGGAAGTGCATTTTTGGGGATTGCGCATTAATGGGAGGCAAAAATATATAAACTATCGTAAGAAAGCAACGAATTCCTGGACTCCAAACGTATTTTTCTCCTAACAAAAATTTGCATTTTTGTCCTTAAAATAACTCCACCAGTTTTCTTTCATTCTTTAATTCGAATATTTAACAATATCGTCATGATAATAATTTACAGAGAACTGTACTAGAGATTTTTGATAAGTTAATTTAAACATTACTTTAGAAAAGATACTTCTCTTTGTCGCAAATTGGACATTTTAATTCTATTTAAATCAAACCGAATTTTTCAAAACTGCTCATATACTACACCACCTGTAAACATATAGATTAAATAATTTTTTATTCTATCAAACTTGCATTGGATAACTTATGGGGCGCACACACCTCTAAGTTAAAAATCTCCAAAGAGCATACATGCTGTGCTGCCTTCCATTTTTCCAAAATATTATTTTAAGTTTTCCATGTATAGCCGAGTGGAGAAAAATCGCGACTAACAATTCAATTGTCGCGGGATCAAATCTTAAGTGCGGTAGAGTTTTCAATAAAGGCGAGCATTTAATCTAAATTATCCGGCAGCTTTCATATCCACACTTGGTAAATTTATTGACAAAAGATGTAGACAATAAACAAATGAATGAATTTTCTAAAAAAGGATTTTCCATAGTCTCCTACAGTGGTTGTCCCACTTAAAAGCACACTTTTGTGACCCGGCCACGTCGATCTTACAAATTTGTTGAGAAATTTATAATTTGCTGGTAATCAATAAAAAAAGTACGAATTACTCTTTAGTTTGATTGACAAGAAAATGACTACGCGGTTCAAAGTTATAATATGTGATATTGATGTTCTCATAGTTAAAGTGCAGCAGTATTAAATGAAAACCTAGACATAAATTTTAAAAGCCATGGTTTTTGCTATGAGTACCAATATAAATTTTGTGACTGCCAACCAAAAATATGGGAAACGTCAGTGTAGTTGCATTAATGAAATGCTAAATTCAACGAATCGCGATATAACATATCGCAATAAAAAGTTAACTTAAAAAAAACAACTTCAAACTAAACATTAAACAATGATCTTGAAAAATGGAAAATTAGTCCCTTGTATCGCATTCACTATCTGCTATCCTTTTCAAACAATGTCATTTATTGCATAGCAGTCAATTCTATTATATACAAGTTTCGTCTATTCTGCGTTGTTAATGTTGCGATCCTTGAGAAAAGACTAGACCTTGGCCTAATTTCCCGGATGAAGGTCTACGCTTAACGCCTTTAAGCCTAACGGTTCAACTTCAAAAAACTAAAAGAAAAAATGGAAAGTTCAAAGTTCAAAGCTCTTTTCAAAAATTTGTAATTTATTTAAAATATATGTTCGAAACTCGTCATTGTCATCTCCTCATTTTGAGGAACTTCATCATCATAATCATAATAATCTTTTCTTTTTTTTTTTGGTTTCATCATAATTAATTTTGGTTTCGGGTAACCAAGCGTGTTATGTATAAATAAAAGATACTTGAGTTTTACATTAGAGAATCAAAAGCGTTAGGATTTTCAGGTGGGCAATAAAAACAATAATTTGCCCACTTTAATTTATTAATGTAAGAAAATAAATAGGTGAAATGAATAAGCGCTTTTCAGCGAGATTCGAACGCATTATTCTTTTTCACTTAATTTATTCAATTATTATGTGACTATAAAACCATAGGCCTATTACCTACTTACATAGATACATTTGCAAAAAGTAACTATAAGTTAAGTGAGTATACAGGCCAGCTAGATAGCTGTTAATTCATTCCTACCAACCACAAAATATACATTATGGGTTAAGCCAATTAGGCCAATTTTCTTGTGAACGTATTCAAAGAGTCGTCAAAGAGTTTCAGACTCAGGGGTGAGACATTCCATGTCTAGCAATACGAACAATAAAAGATTGTTCGGCTGATGAGTTCGAAAACGTGGTATTAACATGAAAGGGTTTGTATTCGATCTAGAAAACAGCAGTCGTTCAACTAAAATGCTTGGCACACAGAAAAGACCGCAATAAAATAAGTAACATGCATCATGAGGAGGAAATACGCAAAGGTATGTTTAACCTTCAGAGGCGGGTATAGATTTAGATTGTGCAGTTTGTGGAGCGTGAGAAAAACTTTAACAGAGACATTGTCAGTGTGGGGACCAAAGTAGAGTTTGCTATCAAGGGTTATCCTAACACATTGAATTGAACCCACAATATCTATGAAATGCCCACATATTCTTATAAGGAGATTGAATGACCGAGCTTTAGTCATTCTTCCTATGAATTCTTTTTCTTTTTTTTATATCGAAAGAGTATTCAACTAACTACTACTACGCATACATCTGAATCTTATGTTATTATTTTCATGCAATTGATATAATAAACTTAGAATAACAGTTACTAAATAAAATTAAACCCAAAATAGCCAGGAATACGTATAGGGAATTACATGCTCCATCTTAAAAATCTGTGTACGAAAGTAACATCTAATAGTTATCTTCTGGATTCAAGAGTAGATAGTTCCGTACGTTTTAAGGGGCTAACATCTAAAAGGCAAAACTACAGTGGATCCCAACCAAGCTGCCTAAATGGGAACAATAGGAATCGCTTTTGTGCAGACTAAATCAACTTCGTTAAATCAAATATGTGCATTTTGACAAGCTAAGCCATTATTTCATCGCTATGTAAATTCTGCAAGCAAACAGATGGACTAGGTGATTTTCAAAAGATTTTTTTGAAGACAGCTTTACATCATTAAGTGAGTTCTTCAGAGAGTAAAACGAAACGGGTGCAGATGTGAAATCCGGCTTATATGGAAGATGTATAAAAAGCAAGCTATTCCTCCGTACATGATGAGCTTCCCATTGATTAAACATCTCATTTTTGTTCTTATTGGAATGAGTCCAAATTCGTTCTTTTCGCACGCAAAAATCAATTTTTCAATTGCGCTTCACCTTTTTAACCGAGGATTAAAAGAATATAACTAAAGCGGTTTTTCAATTTCGAGAATAGCCAGACGCCATAGCTACATTGGGCAAACAACATGGTTGCGGAATGGCATGAATTGTGCTTCTAGTGAAACAGTCTCGAAGAATCAACGCAAAGTGAGAAAATGGATTATCGCGATTTCTGTTATTCTGGCGAACAACAAAGGACGCATACACATAAGTTTACGTGTACATAAGCATTTCTTGTTAGAAGTTTTGCGTGGCGGAAAGAATTTAACGACACCTGGATAAACGAAAATATTTATAGGACTATTCTAGGTAATATCACAGAAATGTTACAAGGGGTAAGCGAATGTCGAATTAATTTTGTGGCTTCCAGAGGTCTACTCGCAAACTTCTTAACGTAAAAAATAATCACAAATTTGTGACCAACTATTGACCAGGCCATGCAAAATTTTTCTTATTACAATATAATGTAGCACACAATACTTTAGAAAATTGAAAGAAAAAAAATATCGCAGCTCTATCATGCGGAACTAAGAGATTTTCTTGACATTATAGTCGTACTGACATTATCATATCAAGCGGGTTGCGTTAATGTAGACATCTCAAATGCGGGCGTTCATTATTGCACTTACTTAAATAAGGGGAACGACATCTTGGTGAAATTTAATAGCGTGGTTATGAGGGCTGTGTTATAGAACAACTATCTTACCACACGTACGATAATTCTTTTGGAACAACTGCTAGTAACATATTCTTCCGGAACTGCCTCAATTATGATGGTTTTAATGTTAACGTTGCACGTCTAAACTGCCAGAGTGCTAGGCCTTCTAACGGGTATACGACACTTGATGGACTTTGTGACCTTCTTGAGGTATTTTTATGATAACTGATATTTGCTATTTTTGTCACAACTCAAACTCGACTAAAGGGCCATGTTTCTGACGTCGCTGCAAGTTTTTCAGGGTATAATTTGTCTAGAAATGAACGAGTATCGTGGGGTGGGGGGTGGGGAGTTATCCTATATAGCTCGTCTAAACTGCACTATAGTGCAGTGTTTCGAGTCGTGGTCGACAGGTCTGTGAATTTCTTTTCTTTGAGCTGAGCCTCCACAATAAGAAATTGCTGGTTGGTGTTGTCCATATGCCGAGAGGAGATATGTCCGCTTTCGAAAGATGAATAGAGACCTGCTTGCCGTGTACGCCAATACTGTAATAACTGAAGATTTTAATTGCGATTTATTTCATCTGGATAACGTTCGAGCCATGTGCTCCAGAAATTGTCTCCGTTGCAGGCATAATTGCTTACTGACGCATTTTAATATTCAGCAGCTGTCCACTTCACTTATTGATTATTTTCTCATACTGAAAATTTCACTTAGGTACAATATTGTGAAGCTGTTGCCCCTGGTTTGTTGCATCACGCGTTAATCTCATTATCGCTTTCTGTCAGTTAGACACGAAGTCTATTATAACAAGTTTAATAGGGCTAATATTAATGCCATCACTAGGTATTTACGAGCAGGCGATTTTAGTGCAAAATATTTTTTAAGTTGCATAGACTTTCGAGTTCACTGTCTACCCAGTATATTGCACATCACTCGTAACTGGGCCCATTTACGTAATATCTTGTAGGAAACATCCCTCTGAGACATTGCCTATAAACAATATCTTCGGTTCCTGGATGCTATTGAATGGCGAACGTATTGTAAGATGCATAATATGATGAAGTATGTAATGAGAAAGAAAAGGAATGAAGCATATGCTAACTTCCTCAGAAATGCTAAATCTAAACAAATGTGACACATGCGTCGTAATAAAGGTGTATTGGGTGGTAGTAGTGATGACCTTAATGAGGTAGACATGAACGCTATTAACGAGTTTGTCGTGCAATGTCAACTGGACGTCCGCGATTCGCCACCATTTTTTAACTATTCTAGAGATTTATCTTTTTCATTCTAGAATGTGAATGTGGATTCTTTATAGCGCCGTTCGAAAAATAGCGTGTACCTCGGTTGAGATTCCTGGAGTATCGGTCCAACTTCATATCTTGACCGTTTCCTAGATATCTAACCATCTACTACAGGTCATGAGTATGGTACCAATGATATTCAAGTTTCCCCACGAGTGAAAAATAGATCGAAGAAGACTCATTTCTAAACGGGGCTTCTGTTTAGCGCATAATAATCTTCGACCGATTAGCATCCTACCCAGCCGCTCCAGAGTTACAAAGCGTATTAAGAAGGAACAACTTGATTCATTCTGGAATAATAGTAATGCCCTGCATGATGCCTGGTTCGGTTTTCGCCTCAAAACTCTTAATCTACGTCAAGGAGTCCATTAGGGATAACATCAATGTTGATAGGAGGTGTATTCTTTTCACTCTCGATCTAACAAAAGCATTTGATAGTGTGCAATACACTTATTAACAATTTGTATAATATTTTTGATTTTCCTCAAAATGCTTGCAAGCTTATGTGGTCGTATCAGTCGTCATCAGTTTGATTCTATGAATGACTCTAACTCTTCCCTAACTGTGACTATGTCTGCTGTACCGCAAAGTTCCATTTTTGGACCCCTATTGTTTACTCTCTTCTTAAATGATCTTGAGAATTTAGTTGGTGACAACCGCGCTTTTTTTGCCTGTGCAGATCACATCTTTCTACTTTAAAGAGAGAACGCAAATAATTTTCATTCGTTCGAAACGATTCTCTAGCAATTGTTAACTCCTGGATGATAGATAACATGCTTCGCATTAACTTCATTCAGAATAGAGCTTTATTCTTCAATTCTCCTCATTTTGGGTCATTCAATCCCCTTATAAAAATATGTGCCCGTTCCATTGATCTTGTAGATTAAATTCAATGTGTTAGGATAACCCTTGTTAGCAAACTCAATTTTGGTCCCTACATTGACAACGTCTCTGCTAAAGTTTTTCTCACGCTCCGCAAACTGCACAATCTAAATCTATACCTGCCTCTGAAGGTTAAATATACCATTGCGCATTTCCTCCTCATGACGCCTGTTAACTGTTTTATCGTAGTGTATTCCAGGTGCCCAAGATATAGCTTAGATAGGCTTTAAAGTGTTGTTAACCATATAACACGTTTTGTTTATAGCGTCAAGTTTAGAGACCATATCTCTTCCTTCGCTCGTGCTTTCTTAAAATTCTCCTTTCCCGATGATTTCTGTTGAAAGACTTACTCTTTACGCAATTTTTTAGATTTCCAAATCTTCAGTGTCCGTTTAAAAATTGAGTATTCTCTTTGAAAGTTTTCATTTATAATATCTATCATTCTGATTATATTTTTCGTAATGTTATACTTTTGGGCTCGCGGATCGTATCAAAAGTGTACAGGTATTAATTAATTGACTGTCGACTAGAAGACTATTTGTGGAAGAAATTTATATTCTTGTGCCGTCAAACAAGTAAAGCTGCTTTTTGAAGATTAAAGAAGGTTTTTTGAAATATATTCTATGGATATTTAATGCTTCTATAGATGTGTAAGTGCAAAAGCGCAGGAAAACAAAATTATTTTTTCGTCGGACAAAAGCATTAGTGTACTTTCGAGTGGGTATAAAAATTGTAAAGAACATTTTCTACTTTACATATTTTTTTTTTGATAGAAAGGAAGAGGGCAAAGATAATTTTTAGTGATAAGATAATGGAAGAGAGAGAATATACATATGTTAGTGAGTTAATCCCCGCAGGAAGTTCTTGTAAAAAGTCAACACATAAGTTAACAGTGATTTGTCAAAAATTGCGTACCCAGGGGAGAATATTTGCATATGTCTTTTTCAAATATATGTCTGTGCCTGAGTGACTTTCCAATTGAACAGCAAAATTTCCCCCATATTCATATTATATTATTACTATCGTAAACGATGATTATTTTCTTTTCGATGTACAGAGTAGTGTTGTCTGTCTGCGTAACCATACGTTCATATCTGATGGTTATGGGGGTTGTAACGTTATTCTAAAAAACACATTTCCCATTTGTTTGTTCCTTTTTGCCACAGATTTAATTTTTTTTTTTTTTTTGATTCTTGCAGAATCCTCAGAGCTGCCTGTTAATTTTATTTTTAATTTAATGGAGATATGTCTACCTTAAATAGGAACATTTTGCATTTCCGCAATGGGATTGTCATTATGATAATGGTAGTCATTTGAGAATAATATTATCATTTAACTATTACAAATAAATTGTCAAAAAAACATGAAACCATTTAAATTCCGACAAAGTGTTCAAATTTCATCTTAAAAGCACCTGTTTCACTTAATATTCAAAATGATCGAAATATTTATGATATCTAGAACAATGAACTCAAATTGAATTCAGACGTCGAATTTTATTTCGATCTCCATAATTGAGAATATTAACTTCGATTTGTCGATAAGAAGATCTATCAATACAGATTCTGAATTTTAAATATGCATATCCCCTTTAAGTTTGTTGTTTCTTTTATTACATATTTAATTCACAAGCTATCCAAGAAAAAAGAAATAAGTAAATGTTACTGTACGATGAGAAAAGTAATAGAGGGAGGACAATATAACACTACCTATGTGATGTTTAAATAAATAAAAAGAAACTATATAAACTTAGAAAATTCATCAAAATAATTTGAGGAACAAAGCCAAAATTAATTTCTATATAGAATATCCACTATGTGATGCCTTTTTAATTCTCTGGAATTCATCTGGAAGAGACATTCCGCATTTATGCAGTCTGACAAGATGTTTTCCAAAAAGGCGTTGACTTAGATTCCTAATAAATAGAAAATCCAGGTCATTATGAATAATTTTGTTGCTAACGGATCACGTGGCATTAAGAATAAGACGAGAAGTCTTAGATTAAGTTATTTAATATTGTATTTGTGTTAATGTGTGTAAATATGTTAATTAAACACCATGAGAACTTATATCAGATTGAATTATAGAGGAAAGTTCGAAAGCGAAGAACCACAAATATGTGCAACGTTCTCTTATAAAAGTAAACGTATTCGTTTTTTCTGTTTGAGCCTACTTATCGCCTTTTGATTTCTCCTATTCTAAATTAGAAACAAAAAACCAAACAAATTTGCATAAGGGTATAGTTACTTGTGGTTATGGGAAGGAAATAACTTTTAAGCCAATTAACAAAAACATATAGTTCTGCGGTATTATTTGCTTATCTTGCGGTTGGATGCGTTAGGTGGCTTTTCATTGTTGTTCAATACTGAAATGCTCATTTATTATTGAAGGATTTATCAAAAGGAATTAGTACGCGGTGGTCAAACTCTCCCCTTATATTTAGTTGATCTGAATTATTACGGCTTTTTATCGGGAATTTAATACGGCACTGATTGTATTATCAGAGTTCATGCAGACATACAAGTTTTTTCATATAAATTCATTCATACTATTTTGCATTTTATTCATGATATGTTTGTATATGTAGCAAGATAATGTGGCTGTGAATCAAATTAACCGCAAAACTAGAGCAAAAACGCATTGGGCCGGCAGATTGAATTATCATAAGCCGGAAAACGTATAATTTCTTTGTATACTAGTAATGTCTTGATTTCCTTACTTAGTTTTTCTCAGAGTAACCAACACCGAAGACATTCCATCTAGTTAAAAAAGCAGTACACACAGAAAAGATTCAACTGAAGCAAAATGCTTCTCGATTTACATTAACAGTTCTCATCACAACTTACCTTAGTTTATTATTAATAATATGAAACAAGATCAGCAATAGTCAAGGGGAATAAAAAACAAATTGATTAGACATATCAGACATATGATTATTTATTACTTTTAGCTAGAACCTCATTACTTATTACTAGTTCTCAGCACGATGGGCATTGAGACCGATAAATATTGCTTTAGCAAAGTAATTATTAATTCATGTATCCTCCATATTGGTCTACAATTTAGTCTAACAGTTGCTATGAGCCTAGACCTCCTACTGGTTCAAGATATATTTTGCTTATCTGGGTGGTCAATTCAAAATGCGTTACAATCGCCAGGCTCGCACTTGAATAAACACTTTCTGAAAAGAACATCATTAGGTCGATTACTCGTGCAGTTTTAAATCTTCACAAATGTAATTAGCGGCTAACATCTGCTAGTGTAGCTTGTTATCTTTTACTTTCGGTAAGAGTCATCACCGTGCTCGACCAATGACTACTAGCTAAGAATATATATGTCAAACATCAGTTTCGTACTAGACCGTTTTTCCCGTGGAGACTCAATATCCTAGACGCAAAACGAAAAGCCGAACCTAGTTTGGTCAACCTAGTGCACCGATCTTTGTCTACATACCACCGTTCACTTAACATACGTTACGGTGGAATAAAAGTGTTGTAAGTTTTAAGGAGTTCCAAAAGTCCTAGCTAAATTACTAGCAGGTTTTATTTAGAATAATTAAATTTTTTTATCCTGCCTGTTATTTATATACATAAAAATTTGTTTGAAAACTTGAATAGACCATATTTATTTTCGTATTAACACATATTTAAACAAATAACGTATCCTCCTGTGAAGAATGTACAGAATTATTTTCAACATTCTGTCTTCTTTGCCTTATAAATAATAAGTATATCTCGTAAACAAAAATCAAATATATCAGGATACTTGTAAATAACGACACATAAATTTGTGTCGGCGGGGCCGAATTTTTGTAAACAGTAGTTGAGAAACTTTAGAATATTTGAGACTTTGACTTTTCATGATTTATTAGTAGTGAACAAAAACCCCTCTTTGCTTAGAGAATCAGGGCTGCGTTCAGATTGCGCCTTCGTGTGGGTGTGTATTAACCACTTCCTATTTGGAATATGATCCAGCGTGCAGGAAATTTTGGCCAACACATGTTACACGTACACAGACACACAAACCTTGCTAAATCGATACAGAATTTCAAGGATATATACAGTTTATAGGATCTATGAAACTTCCTTTTCAGTATTGTAAATTATGAAAAATGAGTTTACCCCATTCTTCGGCGGTAGTTATTAAAACGAGGAAAACAAATGTCTTTGCTCCAAAGGGGTTCACATCAACGCTTTTACACCTTTTACACGTCTTACCGTTATTTATAAGCAAAATGCAATTAAGAATCGCCAAACTTTTTTACATCTCTCACGAAAAGATGAGGGGTATATTTATTTTGTCAACCCGTTTGCAACATCCAGAAATAAGCTTGAGAGGGCTTAAAAAGTACATATATTTTTGATGAGCATCAAATTCTGAATCGATTTAAGCATGTCCGTCTGTCCATTTGGCTGTTTGTCCGTCTGTGTGAATCGCCTAGCCGAAAAAATGAAACCATAGTCTTTAAACTTCGTAGAAACATTGAAAGTTCTTGCACGCAGACTGGCATTGAAATTGGGCCAAATCGCTTGAAGGACACGCCTTATGTGAGGACAACTCTGGTTTTCTAAACATTACTCATAAATTATAACATATAAATGTACAAAAACTTGAACGCATATTCTACGAGCGACGGTGTAATATTGTACAAAAATGGAGAAAATTGACCACCCACCCAATATTATAAAGTATCAAACTTTAATTTTTATTCAAAACATTTACAACGCGCAGAAGAAGGATTCAAAACCTCCATAAAGCATATAAATTCTTTGCAAGTTTGAATGTAGTTAGGCCTGTCCATCTATTCGTCTGTCCATCTGTCCGTCTACCCAACTGTGTAGTATCTTTCCTACAAATTTGCAAATGACTTTGATGATTCTTCATAGGACACACCTAGGCGAAGAAGTTTTATTTTGAAAATAGAAAATATCAGCCGGGCACACTGCATATTACAGAGCATGAAAATTCATTTCTTTTAATCTTTTCGGCTTGTTTAGGATGACGGTGATGCGTATAAAAAATTTGTTCATAACTGAATATAAATTTCAATTTATTTTTATAAGTTGAGACGTTAAAAACAAAGGGCTGTAAAGCAATTTCACTTTTATCTATATTCTAAATTGTGTCTTTATTCAAAAAACAATTTTTTTGGATATTACTCAAGCACCCGTCTCCTATGCTTATCCTCACAGAACAACTAAGAGTATTTCAATATCCAAGTAATTTTTTTTTGACTTTGTAAATGCAAATTTTGTGCAATATACATATAGGAAAGTCAATCGATAATCTTAAGAGATGAAAACACTGTACATTTTTAACATCAAATTTTATTTTTATTCGTCTAATGCGTGTTTTGAACCTTGTAGAATTTGTAGAAAAAAACTCATTATTAGAAAAAGGTTTTTTCCATAAAATTGAAGCCCTCTCCAGGACACTACGAAACAATTTCCGGTATTGAGTAAATCACTGGCAATCTAATGGCTTACATGTTGATTTCTAGCTCCTCTAACAAACCGAAAGATATCTTTGGAAACTATTTAAAAGTATATCTAAACAAAAACACGTTAGTGCAGCTTCATTAATACAACCGATATCTACATATCCCGCTGAGCACAACTCGAAACTCTGCTAAGAAATTTAAAGTTTTGGTTAAGTTTATAGTGTTGATTACGAATTCGCAAAACGTTAACAGTAAAACGTTTAATTCTGGGCAACAAAACGGGCTATGTCAACCATAAAATCTTCGATAAACGAGAACACGGACCAATATTTGAATATGCAAGGAAGTTTTATACAGAAAAATAAAGCATAATGAAGAATAATAAAGAAGAATGTATTGTAATAAGAAACAAGTCTAACACATTTCAAACGTTTGAGCACATTTTTCTCGAAATGTGATTTTTCGAAACAGCAAGCAGTGCAGTTTCAACCATTTTTATTTTATTCGTACGAATTATTTACAATACCTGTAAAAAAGCAATCCAAAGAGAAGTACGTAGAATCGATAAGATATTTTAAGCTTTTTTTTTAATAAAAGGGGTCCTTGTTCTGCTAGAAAAAGCAAACGTTTTCATTCAATCATTCAATTACAATGTCATACAAGAAGACCTTTTTTAACGCTTGTGTAGTAGTACAGTGTACTGATATATTCATCTTTCAAATCAAGCACCCAATTCCAAAGTCCAAATACAATGTGTGGCTTTAAACATATATGAATGAGTAATTAAATTATTAATGGAATTACTTCTATTATTACCATAACTGTACAGTGAACTCCGCACATTACAGCCAAGAACACTATTATCATTCGAACATTGTTGCCCTCGTCAACCAGTGTCATGATATAATATTATCTAAACTTAATTCGGTTCTACTTTATCCTATTATCCATTGTTTATGTTTACCAAATATCGCAATATAAAAACTAAGCACGTTATGAATTGGTAATAATTATTTGGTGCATTTCCATCATAGCAGAAAGCAGCGCAGCGCACGCGCTCGCTTTAAAGTACTCAGTGATCTATTCAACTAATAAAACTTCTACGATAAAATGGAGTGGGCTTTTTCTTAAAATCACACGTAACGCAGGTATGAGTGGTATTGATGAGATGACGCGTCTTTTTCGTCGCTATGAAATTAGGTTTTCCAATAGCTCTTAACTCTACGTGTATTAAAAATTTAAAGTAAACATGTAGCTCTTAAATACTTTATAATTTAGAGTAGCCAGTAATATTTAACGCTGAGTCCTTTTATATAATACTCAATGATTTTCATTACTTGTGCGAATAAAACAGATATCAAAACATTTTTTAAGAAAGTTTTAACTGCAATATGCATGCATATAATCACTCTGGCCTATATATGTGCATGGGTTTACTTATTATTGCGTTAACGCAGTATGTTTCGATGTCACCCGTTTAGTTGTCGTGCATGTGTACATTTCAAAAGCAAGAAACACAATAACAAGAATATGAAACAGTAACGAATTAAACACAGAGACATATTATTATAATAGCAGCAATAAAAGCTATTGGTGCGCTTATAAAGTGTTGTTTCCTTTCTTCTTTCTTGTGCACGTAACAAATTATTCAAAACGCTGGCCGAATCTTCTGATTGGTTAGCTATTGCAAATGTTGCGACAACCTTTATTTCATTGAATGGTATTGATTGGTGGTTGCAAACAGCATATTCGTACACATAATTATGGCTCTTATTAGAACATGACAATTTAATATTATAGAGTTGCTCTCGTAAGATGTTCCTTCAAAACGGTGTTTTATTGGGCTTTCTCATTTCCATTTACTTTATCAGCAAAACCTAAGCCGAGCACTCCGGTGAGAAGTTTATTGATATGAATCATAATTTTTCTTGTTACAAGGCTTCATTCCATTTCAAGCAGAACTATGCCCGGTTATGGCTACCTACGCTAAGGGTTGATTACTTCCATAAAAATAGCGTGCTTTACTAAGAATAAAGAATAAAGAACCTTTCCTCTCGGTTGACTTGTATTTACACACCCTTTAAGGATGCACTCCCGCATACCGATTTACACATAGGGCGTCCAAACAACCTAGAAAAAGGCGGCTCCAGAGATCGCATACAATTTGGTATTCTGATTGATCTGAGAAGAATCCCATCTACGAAAAGCCAACTATGATAGGCGCAGAATGTCATCATAAGGAAGGAAGATAGTCTGACCTGTATGAGCGGATGACAATCGCACTGTGAAAGGACAGCAAAAGGTAAATGAACATTCACTCTTAACGTACTGCGATAGACGCAAAGGCGACATTGGGAGATAATTCATTACTTCACGCTATTTTCTATCAACCCCGGATGCTTTCCAAAGTATATCCACAGATTTCCACCGGACATTTTATTATCAATTTGTGCGGACGTGAAAGAGTATGCGAAGTCTGCGACATTTCATTGCCAAAGATTGTATGGCACTCCTCAAAAGTGACCTCATCAGTTATATATGAGAATAAGGCCGACGTCTTATAAGTTTGGCGGACCGTGGATAATTCCCTCATCAAAGAGCTTCAAGAACTACGATAGTTGGTAAGACAGCGTGAGAGGGGAGCAAAGAGGAAGTGGAAGCCAAAGTATTCCACAAACAAGGAGCGCACAAGGAGCGCAGCCTGCCCAACGTAAAGCCAAGTGGTGTCACGAGTAAGTTAAGAATGTAGGCACCATAGCTGACAAATCGTGTATGCGAATGGTGCAAACCTGTAGCATCTAAAGAAAATTCCAAACTCCACTTCAAATGCAAAAAAAAAAAAAGTACACAAATATTTAATATATATATATTTAGTTTTAAAGCGTTGCGAATTATGCCAGACTACATGTTTAAGCCTTATGCGCTAGAATACGTTACCTCGCTGGAATGCGAAGGGCTTCTTTTACTTCGAATAAGACCTGATAAATTATATCCGTAGTTTATCGCGAGCTGTTCCAACGAACCAAACTATCGCTGTCAAACGTTACCAATATTACCATTTAACAATACGCCATAAGGCATTATAAAATGGATTTTCAGCATAATGAACCTCAAAGTCTGCAAAGCCCGCGCAGAAAACTTTAACAGCGTCGAGCCGCAATGAAAAGATTCATTACCGGTCCACTTTTTAAAAGCTCTAACGGGATCTAATTTTATTATTTTTAAAAAATCATAAGTGATTCCTACTAAAAATCACCATTATGCGGATGTATTTATTGATTTGCTTTCCATTCTTCGTATATTCACATATATATAGTGACAACAGCAAGATACTAACAAACATGTTTTAGCGCACGCAAGATTTGGTTTCAGGTTCGTTTTTCAATCTCTTATCTGTTTGTACATATATATATATACATATATGTAAGAGAGACTGCTGTTGACGAATGGCACAACAACAATTATTATTATTCCAACACACAAACAAACGCATATATTAATTCAAGTACATATTAACATTTATACTCGCATATAATAAGAATCTATACGGTAAAGAGAAGAGATTCCTTGCAGGGGGTTCGCCTGCTTTGGCTCGTTCGTTGGTTGGTTGATTGTTCGGTTAGTTTATAACATAGCCAGTACACAGTAAAGTTTTGTTGGCACACAAATGCGGTTGGGCGGTGGTTAGTTATCATTATTGGAATAAATGCCCCCATCTTCACATTAGTAGCAGCAGCTGGCAGAATCTCATCCCTTCTGCAGCTATAATCTTAAGTATACATAGGATATTTCAGTCACTTACCGTCTCAGCTTCCACAGTTAAGTAGAAGAAATGCAAAGCTTAGTAACACCGTCGATTTATATGTGAATGCCGTATCCGTGAGGAGAAGGTCTGACTTAGCGCTTTAACAGTAACCGCAGTAAAACATATACCGGCAAACATAAACGGGGAAAGCATAATCGGTGTAATTCTTACAGCATTAAGAACACAATTAAAAACTTACTGCATGAAACTGTAGTTAAATATTATACGATTTGGCAAAGTTTTTGGTTTTTCGATAATGTCATCGCTCAATTCAAAAATCTATGAATTCTTTCGCTCTTGTCAAAACCGTGAAAACTGCATTACAATTTTTAAACTGAAAAACGAAGTAAATGAAAGTGTTAACTGCTATAATTCTTAAAAACAGGGCTTCCGCCGTTAATATTTTTAAGCTATTTAGACGCAAAATGTGGCGCTGTACATATGTATATATATATATATATATATTTACCCGCGTGTAAATACATACGTATGTATACATATTTACACAAACACACATACGCGTGTTGCGCGTCTATATGCATGTATATATATATCTACCGTCTTTTTCTTGGTTGGTTATCTAAATAGATAACTTCGGTAATTTGATTTGGTTTGACTATTCGTTGTCTCGTCCTGATTTGACACATATTGCGCAGCAAATGTGCCAGCGTGGAGTTTAAAGCAAACGGCTATATTTTCTAGTTAACGTCAAAAAAAATAAACTTTTCGAAAAACGTTTTGGTTGAAAATGGAGATCACGCAAAAATACGTGGAATTCAATGGTTTTGTGACGACTGTCTACTTAGAAAATAAAGTTGGCGTTTACCATGGACAGACAGTTTAAAATAGCGGTTTGAGAATCATCGGCAAAGATTTCAATATTCTACACGGTTGGAATGCAATCCCCGTCGGAGTGAACGCGAAGCTATGGTCCTTTTATAATAAATACATTTAAAATTCAAAGCAAATAGATAACTAAAATGTTAAAGTGCAATAATGGTAGCTCCTGACATTTATCAATATTATAGACAATCCTAATATAAAGAAATCAAAATAAGAATAACAAGAGAAAAGTATTTAATTGAATGACGCTGCAGATATATATTTCAAAATTATTTGCCAGGAATAGTTATAGTTCCACCTTTGCGACACGAGAATGGATTTATCAACTGCATATCGCTACAATCAAAACATGATGGAATACTATACATGTAAACCGTTTTATCTTTTTATATTTTTATTAATATTTTGGCTTAATGTAAAACGGGAAAGAAGAACGAACACTAATTCCTTGACCGTAACAATAAGCGCAACTTAAATATCAGTTTGATTGTTATACTTTTCAAGAGTACAAAAGTTTAGCACAATTTTATTTTAGTATGCTGAGCACAAACCATCTCTAAAAATCTTTCTACAAGTGTGCAGATGGTTCGGTAGAGAAGAATGTACCGTGACAGAAAAAATGAAAAAAAAAACTAATTTAAACTATCAATTCTGTTCATCTCTCAGAGATTTAACGGTACCGAGTTTCTCTGCAAGGCAATTTCTGACCGAGCTTCGTTTCTAATAGTTCAGCTATTCCGCCAATTGTTTGAATTGGGACGCTGCCAATCAGTGTAGCGTTTAATACTGTTACAACCTCTATGTGTTCGTTATAATATTGGCTTAATGACATGTCTCGCATGAATCACGAATAAAATAAATAATGTTTGTAGACTTAATTGGATTACGCGAAAGCTGAAGGTGATCTAACCACATTATTGAGACAATTTTATTTATTTGTATTTATAAAAGTTACTTTGATCTACACAAAATTTCACTGCAACCATGTTGCAGTGTTGTTTTGTTCTTAACAATATCATATTCTTTTATTAGCTTAAGATTTCTTTCAATCTTTTATATGAAGTGAGAAGAAGTGGTTGATTCAGTGGTTCAGTGGTTGAAACTAATCTGTTGTGTCCATCACAGTGGATGTTTTAGCATTTTCGAATGTTTGTAAGACGTTAAAACAAGCATCGGGAAACCTATAAATTGCATGCAGCGTTTATAATACATGTATACGCGTTGATAGCAAAGTCAATTTACCATATCTATTTAGCTGTCTGCTGGCTTTCTGCCTGCTTAAGTCATGACTAGAAGCCGGAAAGTTTATTTGTAAGAAAAAATTTGATTTTAAAATGCTTGTCACATTTTTCTAGGCTAATTTTAAGACACGTTAATCGGCTAGGAACTTGACAATAAAAAATACTTTAAAATCTTTTGCAATCTTTTAATTTGAAGGTTCTAAAGCAAGTTATTTGTATATCGCTTTTGAACGGTACAATTGTCTTCAAAATCCTGTCTAATTTCATTTAAAACGAAACTTGTAATATATACGAACCATGCCATATTTGATAAGGGAAAGACGTATCCCGAGCAATTAAATAAATTGGAAGTAAGTTTTATCCAACATAACGGAATATGGCACCCGTACATTTTAGATGCGCTCCAATTTTGTCCTTTGAAATATTGCATACCATAAAATTTCTAAAGGCCTCGATGAATCGTTTAAGAAAGCTAATAATTATTATTGTGGATCACAAAACTTGCAATAGGCAATTTTCCTTACACGGATCAGCCATATGTAAATATTCGGCGTGACCATCTATCAAAGAGATGTCGATGACTTTCCTCTACTTCCTGGTTTATTATTTCACAGCGTGTTTGAGTAATTTACAAAAACTACTTATATGGGCTAGAAAAGTATTTTACGTCTAAAATCGTACATAGCGTAATTATGGTATTTAGAAGCGACATGGTACATGTTCTGTGAAAGCATATCATACTTTTTCTGAGTCAGAAATTGCGTCATTTATTAGTACATACAGCTTTTTAATTTTAATGGCAATACTTTTCGTCTGACAACATACTTGAGAAGAATGAAAACCGTTTTCTTATGTTTGCTGTACCTAATACGTTCCTTTGTTCTTTGTGGCTCTTTGTTCTATTAATTTATTGATAATAGGTGCTGTCACAAATTTGGTAATTCTCACTTAGATGGATTTGTTCACGGGATACTTCTAAATTTCGTTACACATGTGCAGAGCGCTTCCGTAACGAAGTACGAATACAAGTGTAGTATCTCTACCAGTTTTGTGCCTCCATTACCAGTGAAATCTGGCAAACTTTCATTAATCTACTACCAATTTAGTTTTATTTTCTATTATTTGCCGTATTTTTAGGTATGCTGATTTTTTGCGATATTTTACCTTGCTTTTTACCGACTTTTTTATCTCAATCTTTTTATTGTGTTGTGTTAGTAGCAAAGTATTGAACAAGTTTATTTAACTGCTTCGTTCTCCAAATGTAGATATTTAAAATTAGTTTGCTAGTAGTATTTAATTGTTCAATATTTCTTAAATATTTTATTAATAAAAATTTATAAATTAAAAAATAAAAAAATTTTTATTTATATTTTTTATATTTTCAAGTATCATATAATGATTGTTAAAAATTTCATCTTGTTATGACCATTTATTTACGAAGTAAAGTAGTTTTAGTCGCGCTTCGTTTACTATTTAGAAAACAATATAAAATTTCAAAATTCGTGTGCTGATTAAACTTTAGTTTTGGACGGCAGAAAATACCATTGATATTAAAATATTTATTCACAGTGGCACGATTTCCAATTGTTGTAATGTTGGGCTGCTAGAATTATTCTTGAAGAAAGTTATGTGTACAATTAATATTTTGAAGATATCTTACAAAAATTAAAAAAGCTATCGTTGCACAGTCGAATAACATGGTTTCGATAAGAAGACAGTTTCAAGGTTTAATTTTGAGCAATTTTGTAATCTTTTTTTTTGTTTGACGTAAAAGTTGATAAATCAGCTGCGGTGGGAAAGACCATTACTGATAGGCTGTTCTAAAGGTTGGCGATGGGATTAAGGATGGGCCGCGGTAGAATGTAATATGATACACAGATAATTCCAGGACGAGTGGGTGGGAACACTGTGAAAGCCTTGTGATTCTCTTAAAGGACTTAATTGGCGCATCTCTTTTATCGCTGTAGAATGCTTGCTCGGGATGTAGCTACACGTGAGCACGTGTGTTGTGCATTTCGTGTGCACGTGTGTTGTGCATTTCGGTGCTGGTCTTGGTAAAGGAGAACGGATGATATATGGTGTTGTTATATGCAAATGAATCAATAGGGTTATCTGAGAATTAGAAAATACACTCTGCCAAACGGCTTTGACATATCTAGCATAACGACTTTCCTTTCGCCGAAATGACCTTGATGTCGGTTTCACCGTGCGGCAAGGAAGGACATTATATCCCGACTTGACCGATTTTTGCAAATGCCCTATTGTCTATCGTAAATTCGATCATTGGATTTTAGGTATCTCACCAGGTGGTAATTGTGCATGGTGTCCATGGTTTTGGCTATTACAGAATGGATTGCAATTCTGTGGATTTGTGAGGTTACTCTTTTTAGGTACGGGTTGGGCTTTGGCAATCTTTTAGCAAGTTAAGAATACATTAAAATGATAAATAAAAAGATTGCGTAATTACCTGGCGAGTGTCACAGAAGACCTCTTTCAGACTCGGATATTATTTCAGGGTCGGATATTATTTGGTCGTTATTGAGAAGATTTGGCAAGAAACTCTTACTGCTTTTCGGTGCGGCAAGAACTAGGCTACCTAGTCTCTACTTATGTAAAGTCTTTCGCGCCGTATTACTCGGTCCCCTATATTCCTTGATTGTTTGCGAAACAGATTAGTTCTTCCGTTTGACTTAAGACGCCACACCTTAAATTCTTTCTCTCTGGACCTTACTACCTCTCTGCAAATCTCCAAAACAACATTTGTCTTTTATTTTCACCAAAGGTTTTTGAATGAAATGTAAGTTCTCACTCCACCTTTGATGATGTTTTGCACCATTTCTGCAGCGGCGTTGACATTATTATTTAGTTTCCAATTCAAAAGCCTGAAAAAGTTGTTGAGTTCTTCCTATTATGCTTTATCGTAAGCGATAAAATCACATCTCGGGTCGGAGGAGGAAACGTGGTGGTGAATAGTATACGAAAAGGATGCAGAAACAGTACCGACTTTCTGAGGAGGAAAGCAAAGACCTTAATTTCGCATTATGGCTCTTCTACAAGCAGCGTTAAGCAGGTCTCAATTGCCAAATCTCGCAAGAAACGCTTGCGTAGCTGCTTACAATATTCTAATTAGTATATATTTTATTTCTGGCACTTTGCGGTTTCTGCGATTGTTGTTGTTGATGCTACTGCTATCGTTGGTGTTGTTATAATGATTTCTGACTGTGTTTGTTGTGTTGTTTCGTTTCTGTTGCTGTCATAGCTGTTATTATTTTTGTTGCTGCTACTGTCTTGTTTTGCTCCTGGCTTTGCACCTGTTAATGTTGCTGCGTTTTATTATTGCTATTCTTGTTGTTGTTCGTAATTGCTGCTAGGGTTACTGACATTGTTATTACAGCTGTTCCCGTTAGTTGTGCTATTGTTGTTTTTCAGACTTTCTATTAATTCTGACGACATCATTGTTGTTGCTGCCGTCGTTGCTGTTGTTATTGCTGTTGTTCTTTTTTTATTACTTCCGTTTGGACTATTGTTGTTGTTTTTATTGTTGCTACTTTTGCTGTTATATTTGTTGTTCATACTATTGTTTCAGATATTGCTGTCGCAAAATACAATCAGGTAGAAGTGAAAACTATTGAACTTCACCAACGGTTTATAAACAATAATTTGTGAGGTTTCGAACAGAATCTTGATTTAAAGGCCTTGAACTCTTCTACCGACATGGGAAGGTTGTCAAACCTATTATTTTCATTTCCAGTTGCGTTTTGCTTTTGCCAGTTTATACACCGTGTTACAAATACATTTAAAAGGGTTTTACGACTATATCCTGCATATCTACTTTTGGATCATTATATCAACATAACCTTATTATGTATAATTTAATTCAACATGCTTATCTATGTATGATTGAAGTTGAATATTTTCTCCGTACATTTTTTATATCGATAACTTTTTTCTTACGTGAAAGACAATAATCATGACTTTTACTCATCAATGAAAGTTCCAAAAGTTTCCCCTTGTGTGTAATTCAATGTTTTTTACATGCTACGCCAGTTGTGGTCCAAGAGCACATGCGGAAAAATTTGTGCGGATGTATGCAACATCCAGAAGAAGTTGCGATAGACCCATCTTTTATTATGCCGATCGATTCAGAACCACTTTCTGAACCTGTTTTAGAATCATTTTCTGAATCGATCTTAGCTTGTCTGTCTGTCCTGTTTTCTCGTTTTCATTCTATAGGCCGATATTTTTGAGATATTTGAAATTAGGCACAGTGACGCGGTTTGGTTCAAAGCCGAACGCTATTGAAAATGGTTCGGATCGTGCCGCTTTTTCGAACACCTAGCATTTCGAACATATAATTTCTTATTTTGAAAAGTCGATATATGGGTAATTGGTCCACTGTAGTTTTCCGTTTCTTTTTGGTAATGAATATACTTCAAAGAAAGTGAAATTATTTCTTAGTGCTAAATGAAGCTAATGTTCTCAGCCCTTTTGGCATTTCTACCCGATTTGCTAAAATTATAACAAATATACTATAATGTGTTATTGCATTCATTTTTCTAATATCGCAATATATTAAGGCTTCTAAACTTAAGAGTTAAGTTTGGACATGTGTGATATAACTTCGCTTTGAACTGGTTAAAGCGGCCTGTTTCGCTTGTAAAATTCAAAAAGTCTCAAGTTTAACAGTTTTATTAACTAAATGTATAATCCCATTCTATCCATAATTTGTCTTTGGTGCGATACTGCTTGTGCTCTCATTTCTCAAATTCGTTTGAATATTGTAGCAGCACCTAGTCAATCTTAGTCTTCTTTAAATTATTGCAGTCCCTCTGTGCTACTATCAGCTTGTGGTAAATTTTCACTAATCGCTGTAATGTAAAAATATAATTTACTTACAGATGTGTATGCGTTTATTGAGTATCCATGACGACAGTATGCTGTTGCTCATTAAATAAAATCAAAATAAGCTGTCAAGCGTTGCAAGAATCACACATCCTGCTAAAATTTTAATGATGAACATGCTTTCCACATCATTTAGAAAGCTTGCACTTAGTCAGGAATATAAAGTAGACGTAATGGGGGACTAAACATTAAAAAACTTAACAACAGATAAGTAAAAAAATTAAATACGCGTTTGGCCGCGTGTACAATACATTTTTTCCATCTTACTTACAATTCCTGCGCAGGTGGGGGTTTAAACAGGTGCGTACAATATCATATTAACAGGATTCACCTTGTTATAATTAAAAAATTGCATCAACAATAATGTTTACATCCGGTGCAACTTAAATATTTTATACGCAAAAACGTAATATTTAAAAATGAATTACTTCCAAACTTTATGGTGCGAGTTTAACATTCGAAATTCTATAGTGCTAGTGCTAGTAGGCACAAGCAGAACATTTACCACATAGTTCAGAAGATATTTCCATAATAAATGTAAAAATTAAAGAAAAAATTGTTTTTATTTAACATACAAAACGGAGAGTTAGAAAGCGAATATTATTATGTGATGCAATACGTGTGTATATGTTATAACTTTCATGATATGTAGTATGATTTTAAAAAAAATATTATAACAAACCTGCGACAGGACCTGAATAGCGAGAGGCATTGGCCCTTTCTATTAAGAACCCTCGGTAAAACGATGGCTTATAAAATGGTTTGGATTTATAGCCTATTTACCAAAATCACAATGCCCTCATTCTCCTTTATTCCAGTTGTGGAGACTTTTGTATTAGAGTATAGTAGAGTATATGGGTATTTTTCAGATCATCTGGTATGCCATTTAAAGGATCGAATTACTTATGGGTAAGCCGTCGGTAAAATATTTTTTAATTTGTAAATACAATAGAAAACCAATTAATCGAAATCCACAGAACTGCAACAAAGGCATTCCGTTTGGAAGTGTCCGCTGAGTGCCCACACAAAAGGATAGAATGATCGGGCTTTAGTTGTATTACCGCTTAGTGTGAATTCAGCTTTGTAGTATTTTTACTTCACTTTTACAACTTTTGCACATCTTTTATGCGTTCATAGTGGTAGAGAATGGCGCCATTACGAAGTGTGAGAAAAATTAAACAACAGTTACAAAAATCATATGGTAGCCTTGGTGTTCGTTGAATAAAGTTATTGCTATTATTATTTCCTATTTTTAACAATAAGCAAAAAGGAAAAAGGATTAGTAAGTTTTTGATAGTTAGCACACTTTTGGTTTTTCGGATGATTTGCTCAAATTTTTATCAATATGTTTCACCAATTTCATTATCCCTGTACTCCCATCTGCAGCAATCATTTCATGTTCTAAATTATCGAGCCTTTGGACAATTTCTTCATTCACATATACTTTTTTGCTTATTTATAAAATGTATGCCACTACATATAATTGGTCGCTAATTTAAGCAAGTAATCCATTGAAACAGAATGAAAATGTTCTGCACGCAGAGGTATGGTGTCTTGTAATCAGTAAGCATTAGAAATTACCAATCTTGCACCGCTTTATATTGAACGACTTCAAGACTTTCTATTTCTACGTTCCATTCTCATGCCTGAGCAGAAGTATAAGATTGTGTCGCTTTTTTAATGTTCACCTCAACACTTATTGAAAAATGTTATTTTTATATTTATAACCAATATCCAAGTGATGAGTATTTGCCAATAACTAAGCCACTATTTAGTCCACTAAGTGGCAAGTAAAATTTAAATTCTAAAAACATTAGAATGAATTGCAAAACTTTAAACGGAATGTGTTTTTTATCACAAGACGATTTACCTAATGATTACTAATAAATTTAACGTATAGAATACAAATATTTTACACTATCACAAACTTTCCCAGGGTGTGTTCTGAAATGGTCTATCATCCAATTCATTATGGAAACAATCGCCGATTGTAGCGACTATTACATGTCAGAGATATATGTTTATTTGTATTTCATCTTATTATTCTTGCATAATAAATTAGTATTTTTTTTTAATTTTTCGTTACGGAGCTGTCGAAGAGTCAACTGTAGTCGCGAGATTGTATGAGCAGTATCACAGAGTATGATTTAGTTCAATAAGAACGAGGAAGATACGGATATAATAAGCCTGCACAAATTTTCAGCTGGCATTGTTCAGCACTTATTGTGTTGATCGATATTATAATATAGTTCACATTTCTTCATAAAACAGAACCAAATAAACTTGTACGACTACATTGTAAACCTAATGAAGTGTGTATCTTTTACTTTGTAGATTTTTATACACATATGGCTTGTTAAACTGTAACAATTATTTAACAATTAATGCTGTTTATATGATTGTAGTTTTGATTGCCAACACCACAGCCATTTTCTGAAGGAATTTGCAAGTTCAAGGGCTTTCTAGCGTGCAGTGTAATTGGAACAAGGTTGAATAAAAAAAAAATTATTTAATCTGCACTCTTACATTTAGCGAATGACACACGCACGACCTTTTAGAAATATTTGTTTTTATTTGATTGGTTTCTAAATAGAAAAGTTAATTTCTCCACTGAAAAATTTGTAAGCAAACAAAGGCTAGACTAACTTATCAAAAATATTGTACGCTCACAGAATGTTTTCGTAACGATATCGTAAAAAATTCGGCTGAAAAAAATTGAAAGTTGTGTGAGTTATGCTGAGTGCCATTTTGAAAACTTGGATTTCAGGATAAGCGCGTTTAAAGTTTTTATTTATATTTTCTATAGACGTTTTTCTATCACAATAAATTTTCTTCTTACTTTTTTTCCATTAGTCTGCGATTTTAGGATTATGAAAGTGTCCTTCAAAATTCAATTATTTATTGCCCCTTATTTTATTTCCTCGACGGTTTGTTCTTCAAAATTACTTCTTCTGCTGCATCTTGTAAAGACAAATCGCACTATCCACTCTATACGTATATCGAAACGATAAACAACTGGCAAGAAAATGCGTAACTCAGCACCATCAACACCAAAAACTTCACATCAAAGTTTCAATTTTTTACGAAAAGCACTGAAAGATTTCGAATTGTTTTCAGCTTCATACTTATACAATGGTCACCCGGGTGAAGCTACAAAAGCATCTTTTTTTTGGAAATGCCTTTAAATAAAAGTATCTGTTTTTGCAATACGAGAAATTAACAGGTCAGATCTGTAACTTCAGCAAAAGTTTTTTTGACACCGTCAATACCTTCTTAGGATTTCGGAAAAAAAGCGGGAAATTTGAAGAAAAACATTTCGGTTAGGCAATGAAATTGTTTTCATTTCAATTGTTTCTAAGAGGTCTGAAGCATACGTTAAGCCTATAGCAAAAATTTTTTTGCACTGAAAAATCCTTACATCAACCTCCTTTATGTCGTAGTCGATATAGAAGTTAACAATAAACGTCATTTTGATTCAACTTTTTAATTTATGCAAATTAAAAAAAATTTGTATATATACACGCACATATGCACATGTTCTTGGTGGGAGTTAAATTCTGATTGGATCACTACCGTTTTGCATCTATGTGCGTGCCGACTGTTGCTGGAAAGTTTACTGTCGAAAATTTAAAAATAGGAAGTTCAAATTTGGCAAGTTTTTATCTGAAGATTGTATTTAAAAATGGTCTTGGGCTACTCACAAACAGTTCTTAGAAAATATTAATCTGAGAGCTGATATGAGTGCTAAATTTAAATTGTAAATATTTCGGGCATGAGTAGACTCGTATAATACAAAGTCTAAGGTTGATTTTAATAAAAGAAGAGTGAGAGAGAATACCATAATACTACACACTTTCTTCATTCTACCTCATTATAAATCCAAAAATAAGGACGGTTTGAATTCATACAATGTGTATAGTGGTCATAGCAAAGAAAAGTCTATTAGTAAAAATTTCCGATGAAATGTAACCATCACAGCTTGGCTTGTAAAATAGAGTTTTGAGGTTGACAAAAAGTTACTTTATTGTCAGTTAAGTGAGAATTTATTATAAACTTTTTACTTAACATGGGCAGATCTTAAAATATTAAATGAAGGAACAAAGCGAGCGGTTCTTTTTCGAGTAAAAAAGATGGCTTTCGCCTTACCAGCATTTGACTTTATATTCCATTTGTTCAAGTAATTATATATTATATTAATGGCAATTTGCAACTTGTTAACTATATACTGATATCATCGGCGTATAAAGCAATGTGGCAGTCATAAAATTTTGGGAAGTCGGAACAGAAAACCGAATACAAAATTGGACCCAGAGACGATCCTTACGAAACACCTGCAGGAATAGCTAGACAGAAATATCTTTCAGACAAAAATTTTCGGAGTAATATAACTTCAAGAAGCGGAATACCAAGAAATACCCTACTAAAAATCAGACCAATATGCCAATCGAAGCCACAGACTTTTCCAACATAAAAAAAGGTTAAGTCAGTGGATTTCTTAGCTTCAAATTTGATTTAATATGGCGGCATATGCGCACTATCTCGTGTAAAGTATTATGCTGACTTCTAAAACCAAAGTGTTCATTTGGAATAATATTTTTTTCAAAAATTGTTTTTACTAATTTGCTTTTAATAACTCTTTCCAAAATTTTGCTTAGAGAATTTAAAAGACTAACGGGTGTATAACTGTTTGTGGTTGCCTGGTTTAGATATTGGAATAACTTTAGAGGATTGTTTTTGGAAAATACTGGAGTTTGATGCATAAGTTAATTATGCAAGTAGAAAACGGATTACATGGGAGATATTTTTAAAGTTCTATTTTCGATGTCATTCACAACTGGAGATTTTTTGGGGAGTGTTCCACGTACTAATCAGTCAAATCTTCATTATTTTCACTCTCGTAAGTAAAAAATTGATGCTCTGCACCTCTTAAGGTATTCATGATTTTCTTAAATGCCACGTGGTTTGACAACAATTGAAATTTTTTTCACACAAAATCTTTAATATTCTAAAATCAGAATTTTGAAGTCAACAGTGTTGTAAGGTAGTAGTTCTATTGGGGGTATGAGCGCCTTTTCCTCAGCATCATCGGCATTTGTTTACAACGAATTGGTTTGCCTTTCAATTGGATTGAGAATTTGAGACTTTTGGAGGACGTAGTGTTATGAGAGATTTCAAAACGTAAGAGTTTTGGTCTGTCCACATACAATTGAAACAGTTGTGTTAATTCAAGCAATGCAATAGACACGAAACAAAAACAAAGAAACAAAAACGATTAAGCGATAAACCGTTATTCACAAATTCCTTTAAGAAGCGCGTTGACCATTCAGTCCAGGAAACAGATCGCAACAATAGATAAATAATAGTTGCTTTTTACTTATTTTTGCTGTTAATGTGCTTTTGAGCTAGTATATACATGGTTTTGTTGCAGATCGAATAGCGTTCCTCGTAGTTTAAATGGCATTAAATCCGCCTGAGTGGCCGAGAGGCAAGAGTCTCAACTAGCAACTCAATGGTCGTGGATTAAAATCTCAAATGCGATAGACTTTTTAACAAAGCCGGAAGCCTTAGCTGGTAGTTCTTTAAGACTTTAATCTTAGAATTTATTCTCTGGCTAAATTTATAATAATGATAATAATAAAGGGCATTCATTTTCCGGTACTCTTATAAGCAATAAGACTGTTTGACTTATATTATTGAATGGTAGCTTATACTTTGCCAAATTGAAAGTGTGATTTAATTTTATTTTTGACAAAGCGAGAGCAAAATTTTAATAGAGTTCTATATCCGTTAACCATCAGGAAGCGTTGGCAATTTTTCAGAACTCTTTGGATTGGAAACTTTGTAATGTTTAAGTAATTACTGTTATATATAGTTATGTGCCGTAGATTTACGCCGTTTTAACGGCAGATTGCTTTCCGAAGAGACTAAATTATGGAAATTAAGTAGGGCGGAGTATTCTAAATTGCACGTCTATTGCCTTTGAAAATTTTTTTTCAAGTTATCTTTTTGTATACATATACTCTAAGATACTTAACATTATCGCGATGCAAAACTTGTCCGTCATTTACCTTCACAGGAGAACACAATCTTTTTCTAAGCATAAAACGAAATGAACCGATTTAGATTCTTTGCGTTTAGTTCTCTATTTTTTGCGACCACACTGATACATCAAACGCTTTTGGTTTTTGGCTTACAATGTTAGGAACAGCATCAGAACCATCAAGGTCAACAAAGAGCGTTCCCGTGAAAGGTGGCCGTGAGAGCGCTTTCAGACTAATGTAGATCGCTAGTAAACAGAAGATGCAATAATGGGCCCGACATACTAAACTACAACCTACCTGCTTTTACAATTTTAAGATCGCTGAATTTATTGCTTTCTTTCACGTAGAAGCTGCGACTTTTCAGGTAAGTTTGGAGGAAAAGATAGTATTATACTGGTAATATTTTCTTCAGTTTGAACTATAGGCCATTGTGGCAATCTCTCAAATACTTTCGGTATATTTATACAAGTAGATGCATACTATTCTTTAAAAACCATTTTTAAATGGCTTCAACAATTAGGTAATATTATTTTCTAATTCCCCTGCTGCAGTTTTTCAAGTTTTCTCTGTTAGGTTGGCATAAACGTTGTAGATGGTAGTGTAGCGTTGCTACGAAAGGCATTCAAACATATTGAAAAAAAATTAAAATAATTTCGTAGAGCAAGCGATGACTTCTTCGTTTGTTCTTAGTTTTTGAATGTCAGCTATACGGGGTAGCTTTTATCAAAGAGAAACTTGAGATTTAAACAGGCATTGGAGAGTTGCGCTTTCTTTGCTCATACAGATGTTTAGATACATTTTGATTTTTGCAGTGATCTATCTATCTGTTATTTCTGATCGTATAACCAATGTTAACTTGTATAATCTTAGTAAGAAATGGGAACTAGTTTTACTAAGGAACTGCATGCATGGTCGCCATCTCGTTCCTCGGTCGCTTTCTGCAAACATTGAAACTTTGCCTCTTTACTTTATTAACTCTTGTTTGAAAGCAATCAAATTTGTGTACAAGACAGTTTAACTCGACCATTTCCTTTAATATTATCATAGTTTTGCTAATATATAATAGGTAAACGCTTTTTGCTCAATGGTCAATTGGGTTAGTTTTTACTCACATTAAATAGCTTATCATGCCTGTCTTGTATAAAATCTCTTAGCTTATGTGATATGTACGTAGTTTACAGTTTGGATGTGATAAAATTTCCATAGAGAACACTGGATAGTATTGATAGATATAATTATATGCATAGATTCATTATTGAGTTTCAATATACCCTTAATGTTTAGTGAACGCCAGACAAAATATTCAAAATAGACCCATTTAGTCTTTTCACTGCATAGTTAAGTAATTAGTCAGCAATATGAGTCAAGGGATTGAATAGGTGATAAAATGTTTCACATTTCATAGCGTGTCTCAAGCACGTATAGTTTTTTGGTGGTGTCAGTAATATGCCTGTAATGTTGATGTTATGACACTTGTTTTAATATGATGGCCAGTGCTTGAGTCCAACGATGTTAGGTCTATTTTAAGTTTAAATCTACATGCCTCTTATTAGTTTAAGCCGAAGTCGTTAAACAATAAGTGGGACGTAGTAGCCGGCAAAAAATAAAATTCTACATCCAAACATATAGGAAAAAATGCCATTTATACTGTTTTCCACGGGGCTGCAGGCAGAAGATATATAGTTGAATACTGACGTTAGTCTTCGGTTGTCTTTTTATTGTATGAGAACGATAAGTACTGGCCCGCATTCAATGCAATGTACACACTGTGCATATTATAAATGGATTTCTACGACAAAATAAATATTTCTTCGAAAGTTTTGCCTCACTACTCATTTTCGCTGAACTCCTCGGATAAGAAGAAATTATTTTCAGTGTTTATCTAATTTTAGACATATTATCTATGTTTTAACTTCAAACCTGGATGTAACTTGCAAGCTTCGATCTTATGTATTTTTGCTCTGGTATTATTTCATCATCAGAATGAATGACACCGTCTGCATAAAATTTATAAGCTAATAATTCGCAACTAAATAAATGCCCGCCCTGTATGTCAGTTTGCTTTGGATTCGGTAATAATCTTCGCGTTTTTTACAGAGAAATAAAAGTAATGTTGTAGATGTAAGAGCAAGAAATTTACTACAAAATATAAAACATCGGTCAATAATTCCAACGGAGGACACGTAAATATTGTCTGTGAAAAATCATTGATATTATTTTACCAAAGTGGCACCAAACGACGCCTCCCAAATTTCTCTGTCGTTTTGTTCAACCATTTCCGACGTACTAGTTTTAGTGATGTTATATTCATTATTTTTAAAATACTGAAACAAATCAAGGTTCGTGTGTTTTTGGTTTTTGGTAAAAGAAATATCGTTCAAAATGAACATTTTGGTTTTAAAAAAGTTGTGGCAGCTATTCTCCTTACAAAAAAAATAACAATTTGTCAATGGATTCCTAATTCATACCTACACCTATGCGCATACGTTTTTGCACTAAATTCCATCGTAAAAAGTCTGATAGTTATTCTTAATTGTCGGAAAACTAAGGTAAAACAGCTAGATCGCATTCTAACAATATCGAAAAGCAGTATATTCACTACTTTGTATGAAGATTTGAAATTGGCACCTTTTGAATTGAACCCTTTTACAAGTTCAGGATTGCAACTGCTGCACAGCCCACCGTACACTCCAGGTCTAGTTCCCAGCGATTATTATTTTCTTGAAGAGCTTAAAGGAATGAACCAAGAAAAAGAATTTGAGTTAAAGGATGAGAACGTTGTGAAAATGGAGAGTCGCGACAAATCCTTGAATAAAAAACCATCGAAATGTTAGAAAGCGCTGGACAGTTACTGAAACCGTTGAGGAAGATAATAAGGGTGAGCGCAGTCAAACTTGCACAAAAAAATTAATTTTTTCCCAGTCTCGAGAACTATTAATCGATGCATTGAAGCTGCTATAGGCGTGCATGGTAAAACGTAATTTCTAAATGGAAAGCAGAGGGAAGTTATATTTGACTCGTGCCAGGGATGTTAACCATTATATATTAATTATGTCATTCCGTTAACAATGTCTCAAGAACGCTCCTGAAATGCGTATATGCTTGAATCGATTTGGTAAACTTTCTCTGAACTCTTGCAGGAATACCTATCATTCTCATATAACTGTGCGGACTTTGCTTACGGTCTTAGTCACCCAGGAATTAGACGTTTAATCCTAGGATTAGAAGACACCGTTTCTTTCTACTCATGAATTTTCATCCGTCTACAAAATTAACATCATTAAAATTCTGTTGTTAAATGCTAGATTATTGAAATTTTGTCGATTGTTTACTAACGGTTATATGCAGGATATAAAGAATATAATTATTTTTCATTTAATTTTATTTTCTAACATTTTATTTATGTATTTACTTTTTGTAAATAATTTATTTTATTTATATACAGGTCATGGCGGTGTTAATCAGCTAGGTGGTGTTTTTGTTAATGGTCGGCCTCTGCCAGATGTGGTGCGACAACGTATTGTAGAGCTGGCGCACAACGGCGTACGCCCATGTGATATATCAAGACAATTGCGCGTCAGCCACGGCTGTGTATCAAAAATTCTATCGAGGTAAGCTCCAACATGCAGAAGCCAAAATTCATTTATTTGGAATGCGTTCGCTTCAGTATTGCTGGGTAAATATATTTGTGCGTTACGAATGGGCATTGCACTTAATTGATTGTGCATGTAATGGAATTTTTCAAAGCGTAATTACTCGTGTGATGGCAAAAGAATTCGAGAGCAATAAATATTCATGTTACAAAACCACACACACACATGTAATCGAAGTAAGTCATATGTAGAAACCCAGACATATATATATATACACACAAAAATATATATTTCTATATATATTTTTCTTCAAAGCACGACGCGAAAATTCAGTTTACACTCTGTCGCCAATGACAAAGATATTGTTGCTAATTGTATATGGTTAAAATTGTTAGTTCCTTCACTCATTCTATATAATTGTGTGGCTAGGGATACTTATATATTTATTATCAAAGTACCACGTCTTTCATTTTTACTGTATAAGTTTAACGGGGACGGATTACATAGATGTATACGTCCATTTCTTTTTATATCGATCACCAAAGGATGAGAGGTATATTCATTTTGTCAAACCGTTTGGAACGCCCAGAAGAAAGCTTCAGCAACCCCACAAAATATATATTTTCTTCGTCAGTATCCAATTCTGAATCAATTCAAGCATGTCCGCCTGTGCAACGTCTGTTGCAAACATTCTCCTGTCCGTAAAAATGAAGCTATCAACTTCAAGTTTGGGAGAAGCATTACAAGTTCTTGCATGCAGGTTGGCATTGAAAATGGGTCAAGTCGGTCAACGGAGATGTCCAAAGTACTAAGTAAAGTGAAGAAAAAAATAAATTTTAATTACTCGTAACTTTGCGTGGACAATGTCCATTGTTTCCATTTTTCGACGTAAAGAGTAGAGTGCTTCGTAAAGTAAACGTGGAAATTTTCAGCCTTCTAACTTTAACAATTTCCGAGTAACGAGGAAACATATAAAATTTTTCGTTAAAGATAACGGATTTGCGTTCAGTTTACGCTCCACTGCGCGCTTCTGCTATGACCAATTTGGTCATTTTCAATACTCGCCAGCGTGCAAAAACTTTCAATGTTTCTGCGAAATTTGAAGCCGGTATCTTCACTTTTGCGACCAGGAGAATGCCAACAATACACACTACATATACACACAGCCACGCAGCCACCCACGTACACAGACGGACAGACATGGCTAAATCAACTCAGAATATCACTCCGTTCAACAATATATATACTTTAGAGAGTCTCTGAAGCTTCCTTTTGGGTGTTACATACGTTGTGCCCATTTTACAGTAGAGGGTACAAAAAATGAATTGTTTGTTTATTAGTCATAAGCTCAAAAAGTAAAAATTTGTATTTTCTATGGGCGACTCTGTAGCAACCGCACAAGAGTAAGACAAATCAACCAGTTCAGTAGTATAAAGTATAAATTTCATTTTCTTCGAGGAATTTTTACGATAAAGCGGGGGGTATTAAAAATATAGGTACATGCGAGAATAATTTCCTTTTTTGTTTTTCATGGTATTTAAAAGTTGAAACCACAAATCGGTATGCAGAAAGACTTTTCGAACATTTTTAATAATAAATTCTTCTAAAGTCACTTCATTTAATAATAGTTAGTTAGTGGGTTGACAAATATGTTACGGTTGAAACTTGTACTTGGATGGACCTAGACGAGCGTATGACTACGTAAAGGGGTTGAAACGTTGCAAATTCGCTACATAAAAATCATCGGACTACAACGTTCATATATCGCTCTAACTGCAAACTTAAATTATTTAAAATTTTGAAAGCGCGTGACGTTCGCACAGTTTGAATATTATTTGTTACAACTTCGCCCAATGCTTAACTTTTTTTCGATTTTTTCGAAAACGTACTTCCATATGTCGCTTTAGAAAAAATTATTTTGTGTCTATTTATTGACTTATCAATTCAACTTTTTGGATCAACTTAGTGCTAAAATTTACGACAAAAAGTTCAAGTTCCGCCGCAGTTTGCGAATTAAAAGATTTACAATATATTGCAGCATCAGATTATCCAGCTTGCAGCTTAGAGTGGCATCCGTTTTTTAATGCACCAAATAAACAGTGTAGTGGCCGTAAATGAGGTTTTAGAAACGTTTGCACGAAGTCAACTCAGGCATGAAATTAATATTAGGAGTACAAATTGCTTCGGTCCGTATTTTAAGAGAAAGGGTGGACGGCACTGTAGGGTGCAGAATAAAACTGCGAAAGCTTCATTTGAAGGTACTGTCCTTAAGCTACATGTGTAAGTATGCCAAGAATCACGACACCTGTGATTCTTACCCCCAAGCGGAGTTCGCGGGTTCGAATTTTAGTGCGGTAGAGTTTACTTTGGTCGTAGGTATAGTGCGCGTTCAGTTATGAAAGGCATAACATTTATCGATTGGACTGCGACCGCTTCTCTATTTCTTTCTCATTTGACACCGTATTACACGAATAGGGGACATTCCCGAGTTATTGGTCATAAAACAATATAAATAAAAAAAAGCGTACACACGTTAGTTTCTTGGAGCTCTGAATGAGTATAGTGCTTCGCTTTCCTTGTTGCAGAGTCCCTATCGACGACAGGCAGCTGGGTGTAGTGTATTATTGTTCGATCCAACTAATTCACTGAGGAACATAACCAATTGATGCAATTGCAATAAAAACATGGCGCTCCGGAAGACATGATATGGTGTGCTTTCAGTATGAAGAAACTCCACCCTTATAGCAAAACTCGCTCAGGAAATGTTTGCAGTTCTAACCTGGAATGTTCGACCAACCTTTCTGTTATCAGCAGACAGCATTCCTTCGAATTAACACGTGTTTCAACAGATGACCCATTGCTTGCTCGTACGGTGTTTTGGTTGTTATAGGAATAACCAAATGTTTGTTCGTAATTCGAATTCGAAACTTATGTGAGAAGTGAGAGAGCGTATTAGCCTACGGTGGACAATACTTTGATAGATTTGTGTCATTTTGTTCTGAAATAAATGCAGTTTCGACGGCAAAAAAACGCACCGAACTAATTTGTAGTTCCAATAGATGGAAAACTTGTATTAGGCTGGAGGTATAAATGAATCGTTTTTAATAAGAAGGTCGGCTTATCACTTCCATTCAAGGAACAAAAATATGGAGGTGTCAAGCTATAGTATTACACTTGAAGACATTTGTATATTGCTGTTACATAAACGAATATATGTCGATATTATGTGCATGCCAGGATTTGTATGTAACGCAGTTTAATAGACAATAGAAGTTACGTAAACAATAACAAGCTTATTCCCTTTTCATTGCTTTTTTATGTTTTATAAATATTATATGACTATGTTGTTTGATTAACCTTTCATTAGGTATTATGAAACTGGCAGCTTTAAAGCTGGTGTGATAGGAGGCTCTAAACCTAAGGTTGCTACACCGCCGGTGGTTGATGCTATCGCAAATTATAAACGCGAAAATCCCACAATGTTTGCTTGGGAAATTCGTGACAGACTACTATCGGAGGGCATTTGTTCACAGGACAATGTCCCGAGCGTCTCATCCATAAATCGGTAAGTGCCACATATACATACAGAAAAGAGTTGGTTGTTTTTTCCAATATCGAACATTTCATTAGCAACATTATTGCAACATTATGCATTTAGTGTCTTGCGTATATGGAGAGGGCAGGATTGGGGCGAATTTGGCGGTGATGGACCATGGCCATGGTAATGTAGTCAGGATTTTCATATTTCACGGCTTTAGCATATTTCACCACAAATCGAAAATCTATACCCGCGTAATGTCTCCGAAAATTGTTGTAACACGATTTGGATATTACATTCTTTCAGTATTTGTACTGTAATTTTGCATGAGATTTAGTAGCAATAACTTATCTTTTCGGATTTAATTAGAAACTTAGTTGGCCTTATGTGTGCACGTTTGCTAGTATTATTTTACATGTTTTTTATTTCGCGATAAATCGTAACTTATCAAAGACATTTTCAGCAAAGACACGAACCTTAAAAATTTGGGTAATCTTCACTTCAGTACAAAATCTCCGTTTCCAAAATGAAAAAGAAGTTATTTTTTTACTCTTAACTAAAATAGGGAAAGCTATTAGAATGTAGTCGCATATTCTATGGGCCAGGCCTACCTAACATAATGGTCTATTAAAATTTAAACTTTTTGTCAAAACATTTATACATACATAATTTCTTGAACAATGTCAAATACAGAATGCACCTAACCCTGACCATTTGTTTGACTGCTCGTCTATCCGTTGGAAAAATGACTTTTTCCATAAAATTTGGTGAGAATATTGCACATTTATGCAAGTTTCGCAAGTTGAAAATGAAGCAAATCGTTGAAAGGTCATGCCTACGGCGCAGCATTACGCGGAGAATACCTTTGCCCCTTGGTTTTTTGTTTCTTGTTTATGAACTGCAATAGACACACGACCTAAATTTCCACATCTATTCTAAAAAACAGAGAAAATTACCCACGCCCGTTCAAGATTATAGAGTATGAAGACTTCGTTTTTTCGTTTTTTAGTCCTTGTTAGGGTAAAGATGGTGCGTATAAAAAATTCGTTGACAGCCAAATATAATTTTGTTACTTGTTTTATGCAATATTAGTATGAAAATTAATACGAGGGCGTTTTTATATTAAGCGTACGTACGTTTAGAGAAAAGAAATATATGACTGAAACCGAGCTGAAATATACTGCATAAAGAGTGTCGACACGTGGTTGCGTATTAATTTTACATGAAAAACAAGTGAGAAGATTATATTTCTTCTTTATTTTATACCAAACTTTTATTATGCACAGAAGCAAGGTTCAAAAATCCCATAAAGTTTATAAATTTTTGGTCGGCTTCAAATACAGAATGTGTTAATGTGTTAAGTGTATAAAAGATTCAATCACAGTCGAATACAACGTTCTTGCTTGTTGCATTCACAACTTTTTATTATGTTAAATAAATTATAAAATTTTTGTAGTTTGAAACATTCAAAATTTTTTCGTGAAATCTCTTAACTAAAATCAAAGTTTTCACTTTACCGGCAAGTTAAATATAAATATCAAAAGGAAGAAATGCAAAGTAATGGAAACAAATGTTTTTGGGCCACGTCAGCCTCAGTACAGTGGCGGTGATCTTTATTTAAAACTGTGATGTCGTATCTGGTGCATCTTAAAATTTTCCAATTCCACACATTTTCAAATAAGCAAATACACAAATATATACGTGTACTTATCAGCTTAATCGCAGTTCATCTATATATGGTTAAAAGTCTCAAAGCACTAATTTTGAGTTATTGATTTGTTTCACCAGGAAAAACCTATATAAACTAAAACCTATCGTTTTTTTGGAAAGAATCGCATTGACAAGATAATTTATGTGCGATTTCCGCTGTTTACAAAAATGTTTGGGAAAACTCAGCGTCTCTCCAAGCTCTTTGAATTTTTTCGACATTGCGGATTTATTTGTTGTCGTATCACCTCACGCCCTAACTCTAGCTACATTGGTCGTTACCATACGGTATACATATTAAGTCCAACTTATTTACTAATATATGATTTAGGTATTAATGATGATTAGGTTCAATTCCTTGAAATGTATGTCTCTTTTTTACAGTTTCATATATGTTTCCATTTGTAAGGTAAACATTGTTAAGGATTTGTAAAGCCTTGAATATGGAATGCTATGTTTGCGCATACATATTTATATTATAACAAAAAATATTAATTATGGCTTAGAGAAATGAAAGCAATAATTTACAACAAAAAATTTTCTTAAAAAAAATTTCAGAAGCACCACATTGTCAGTAAACATTTTTAAATCAGTCACAAGTAATTCGATGTTCTGATTCATATTTTGACAACACCTAATTATAGTGGAACAGTAACCTTCCACTTCAGTGGTTATATTTTATTATTATTATTATAAATATATACGTAATTATCATAATAAATCACTAAAAACACACTTGCGAAAGTGATAGATAGACGTTCTTGGCTAAGAGAAAAGAAGTTGGCAATTCTGACATCAGCACACATACAGATGTTTTGACACTTGTTATGAAACATGACATTAATGCTCTTACCGTCAACATTGATAAAATCCATACGTGCCACGTGCAAGCATTCAGAATTAATTCGTTGTGCATTAGTTTCTGGAAGATGCGTTGTGTAGACGGAAGTACATAAGGATTCTGTTGGTCGACGTTAGCGTCTACGCTGAGTATAATAAAAAAGAGATACGTTGTTAGATTCTAAAATATTTCTACAAAAATATCGCATAAAGTGCCTTGTAAGCAAACATTTTTCTTATTAGAAACTACGTTAAATTGAAGAAGTTTTTTTAAATTAAACTTATGGAATTTTCATAACGAACACGACTCATAATGCATAAATTCTACGGCTTGTTTAATTATGTTTGTCTATGTGTTTTATGATTGTAATCACGGCTTTAATATTTGACAATTACTACATCTCATCTTTTTTCGGTATTAGAAAATCAAAAATTTTTATTTATTTATTTATTTAGTTACATATTTAATAAGTAAATGTTATAAGTAAATGTTATGGCAAGGAGAAGAAAGTAGCAGAAGCTATTCTCACCCAATTGGAACAATAAAATAGTACAGATGTGAGGTTTAAATAAAAGAACAAAAAAGTTACATTCGGCTGTGGCCGTATCTTTTACGCCCGCCATGTTTATTCTAAAAAAACTGCAAGCAAAACCGAGAGAATTAAATTTCAATACTCCACAATACTGGATGGGCGCGGCTGGCCTTTTTCCATTTTTTATGGAATATAAACAGACGAAATTAAAAATAAAAAGACGAAATTTCGATAAATTGTAATGTTGGGTGGGCATGGCCGATATATTATATTTTTGCACAGGTACCGAAGTATATAGTGGGAAATTGTTTTAGTTTTATATGATATCGTTTGTGAATAATGAGCAAAAACATGCTGCTTTAGGCGTGTATTTATATATATATATATATACGTCACGCAGTCTGTGAAGCTTCTTTCTGCGTGTCGTAAATGTGTTGACGAAATGAATTTACTTCCGCTTTTCCTTATGTTATTACTAGAATATTAGTAGTATGTATGAATATTAATAAATACTATTGCGATGAAATATGTAGCTGGTAAGTGCATGATGTGGTATGTATTTTAAATTGGTTTCGTTGAGTATTTTATGGAGTGAAGCAGACAAACACAGAATTAAGGTGGACGGGTTCAGACTGGTAGTATCTATAATATCATTATGCTACATACAATGCGTGGAAATTTATGACAGGTACTGGTTGTTCGTGGATAGGAATTTTTTTTAACGTTTCTCGAACGATATCAAAGCAAGTAGGTTTTTTTCTCGTGTCGTTACTGGTGATGACAACTAGATTTATTTTGAGTGTATCAAATATAAAAGACCGCGCTATTCAGTTCGATTGTTGAACAGCATAGCCTTGGCACGAAGAACATCATAGACTGGCACGGCGGCCAGATGATGCACCTCACTTTGCTTAGTAAAACCCTTCGTTGACTTGGTCATAATACACTACACTGCCTAGTTTTCATCTAAGCAAGCAACTATAGCTACTTCTTCCATTATATCACCAACTCAAGTACTTCTTTTGATTCTTTATGTTCCTACTAGGAATTATGTTGGTTTGACCTCAACATCACCTCAGGAAGCAATATTTACATTAAGATTGGCATCGGACACCTTGTAGGATAATATAAAAGTTTGTGTTGTGTGAAAATTCCACCTGTTAATCTAACCTGTGCTAACATTTCCAAATTATCTCCATCTCAGGTTGCAGCTATCCCGCCCTTTAAAACTTCAGCGTAATTGAAATGATAGAAATTTTATTAAAAAAGTCAATGTTAACTCAACGATTTTTAATATTTCTCTGAAAACGAATGATTTTTCTTTGGAATAGAAGAGTAGCTTCCTAATTCCATTGCACAAGCGTGGAAACGGACTTCTCGTCGAAAACTATAGAGGCATTGCCATGTTGAGCGTTTTTATGACAATAGGTTCCGTTTTTTAGCCTTGCTCTCATTAGAGAATTTTTATCTTTGGTGATTCTTTCTTAGTTCAGTTAATAAATGGTTCTGTTGGCTCGTCGCTATCAACAGGTGCAATATGTTTCGATGCTCTTAACCGCGTCTCTATTTTTATTTTCATAGAATTCAGCCAATCTAGATATGTTAGATTAATTTTACTTAGCGATTTCGATAAATGAAATGATAAAATGATGGGAAATGCTAGTGTACATACCGGTTAAATTCGATGATTACGATCTATCTCTACATAAAATAACAGTTTTCTATTTAGTATTACTGACAACTATGAAGCGCCCAAAATTACCCATCAAACACATTCAGAAGCTCATGATGACGCCACTCCATCGTACGCTAATTGTCGGTTGCAGCGATTTAAATGTGATCATTTTGAGGTCAATGACAAAGAACGGCCCGGAGGACTAAAAAATTTCGAAAATAATGAATTGCAAGACTTATTGGACGAAAACCCAGCTCAAGCTCTCAACGAACATGCGGAGAGCTTAGTAGTTGATGAATCAATTGTTGCTAGACCTTTACATGGAAGAGATAGTTACTCTACGAAATACGAAAATACTAGCAAAGCAACAAAAGAGGAGTAATGTTATTGGCGATGAAAAGTGGATCTACTATGACAATTCCAAGCGCAAAAAGTGGTGGGTTAGTCCAGGAGAGCCATCCACATCAACAGCGAAGCGGAATATTCAAGGCCATAACGTTTTGCTATGCATATGGTGAGATCGGCAAGGTGTAGTGTGTTACGAGTTCCTGAAACTAATTAGAACTGCTTCTGAAAATGTCTATTGACGTCATTTGAACAAATTGAACAATGTATTGTTGCAAACAAGACCAGAAATAGCCGAAATGACTGCAATACGAATCGACCGAATATGTAATTTTGGCCATTTGCTGGAATTCTTGTCAAAGATACACTGTTGCAGCTCGAATGGGGAGTTTTGCCACCCCCAGCGTAGTCACCAGACATGGCGCCTTCTGATTACCACTTGTTCAATGAACAAAGAGGTCTTTTTCCTATAAATAATATAAACAAAAAACTTCAAAAATATGTTTGCAACTTATCAATAAAAGTAATCGAAAGTTGTTGATATGTATGCAAGAAAATGCTTTAAAATATGTCTGTAAATTAAAGAATAAAAACGAACGGATGAAGTCAAAGTTTTATGTACATTCGTATATATATATGTTATTGTCCACCAAATAAAATCATACTAAATAATAAATTCTTGACTAAAAAAAATGAAGACACATTGAGCTTTACAATCTCGGTGAATCGTACGTAAAAATCCTTATCAATTAGTTTAAATTAACAACTTGAACTTTTGTGCAAGTGGTACGTGCATGATAAGCACACAACCTCTTTTTTCCTTAAAGCTGTTTCTTTCTTTCAATGATAATGTGATAAGATAACTTTGACACCATTGCTCGCACACAAATGGATTTTAACATCAGGTATGGTAACAGCTATTTTAGTCGATTAAGATAATGGCAACACCACCTAAAGCTACTACTACCATTACAAATCCAAAAACAAAGCATTTAGTTTATTTTTATGCACACAATTGGGACATATGTTGTTGAGCAAATTCCCCGGGGGCTAACAACCTTTAAATGTAATTTAAAAGATTTTGTCCAATTCACTCGGTTCGCTGAACTGATTGATTCAGCAGCCCTCACTCACTTAATAATGGAATATGCGCAAGAAGATGCGGATATTTTGACAATAATGTCAATTTTTGATAACATTTGTAGTATATATTTTGAATTTGACCTTTTAAAGTGTTACAAAAATCGAAAGCCTTTTTCGGTAGCATTTTCTTAAAGTAAAAACGGGACGCTTTATTGAACTACTAAATAGCTGACATGGACAAATATATATATGTACATATACTTCGAAATTCGGCACTGATAATACGTTGGCAGTATAAAAATTTTATTACTTCTTATCATTTGCTAGGTATCTAAAATATCTAGGAGTTTGCTGTACCAATGTATGTGTTTTCTTCTTAATCTTACAGAATTGTGCGCAATAAAGCAGCAGAAAAAGCCAAGCATGTGCATCATCAGCAACAACAAAGTAATAACAATAACACTAGCGTAGGAAGTGCTGCAAGTGGAGGAAGTGTGGGTTCAAGTAATGTAGGTGGAGGCGCGGCAAACCTAGATCCAATGGATAATAACAATGAATTGGTAAATGGTACTAATAACAAAAACGATGCGAGCAACAATCACAACGGCACAATTAGTAACGGCGGCAATAGCATCAATAACAGCGTAAATGCTTCGTCTGTGGTTGGACATGCCCCAACATCAACAGCAGGACCTACATCAACGGTATCAGCAAATACAGCAGCGGCTATACAACTGCAGCAGCAAAATATACTCAGCATAACAGGCTCCGCCAACGCAAATATTCATAATGGCGCCAACAATAATGCAAATAACAATAACAGCGGTAATAACAACAATAACGTTATCGGTGAACATCGCACCACCGGCTATAGCATTAATGGAATTTTAGGTATACACCAGACGCATCATCAAGCTCATCAACATCATCACCATCATCACAATCACCTTCATACTCAGCAGCATGTTCAAAACCAGGGCCAACAACATATCCACAATTCCACAACAGTAACAACGACAACTGATCCCAACGGTAACAACATTAAGCGGAAACGTGTTGAAGAGCATGGTAAGTTAATATTTAAAGTTATTTTAAATCTTCAAGGAGGTTTATAGTAAATCTCTCGCTTTATCTCTCTCTCTCTCTCTCTCTCTCTCTCTCTCTCTCTCTCTCTCTCCCTCTCTGTTTGCATTTTTTGCATTTGCGAAAGATAAACGTTTGCTTTTGCAACACACGAAAAATTTTCATTCGTAGAGATAGGGGCAAAAATACGAATGAAATGTATGCAAAATGCTTAAAAGAGGTCACTATCCGCTGCATGTATATAAACATCTTCTATTGTTTTTCTGCATTTAAAAATATATGGAGATGATTCTTAAAAGCAGAGTAATATTTCAAGTGTCGAAGCATAATGTGAAAAGTTTTAAGCTTCTTGAGCAATAGTTGTATAAGGGCCCATTTGTATCCATAAAAAGGAGAAACTTTGCTTCAAGTAGGCTTTGAAAATGTTTTAACAAAAACGAAGTCTTCAACAATCCGTACGGAAATTTTTTGTAGGAATTTGCATTAAAAATCGTATGACGATGTAAAAATTTTTTGATCTAGGTTATATTCGACAAGTTATAGGACCTTCGACTCAACGTAGAAGAAACACTACCTAGAGCATTTTTTTTTTTTTTCTTCTTAAGAATGAGAGCACCGTTCGAACAAACAAAGTCATCTATCGAAACCTTTGTTAATTGCTAGTGATAATTTTTACTGATAACAGCGGAGAAGGTACGAAAAAATGTAGCGGATTTATTGTGTGAGTTTTGCTACCACAACCTCGATGTTAATTGTTCGCCTTTCTTCCCATCGTCATTGTTTGGCCTTCGGATATCGTAAAGCATTAAGTATTCATCCCTCGTGGGAATTTCGCAGTCCTCGCTCAAATTGCATTTTTTGGCGCATAATTACACTAATTCAAAGTTCCAAGAAACCATATTGGGCACGCTTCAGCGGGATAACTTATACAGTTGCGTATAGCATAAAGGTAGCACTTTAAGAAGTCACAGTTTTGTTTAGTGTTCTACGATACTGCTTACATTTTGTGTCAGAAATGAAGTCAAGCGGAGTCGAGTTCAATTGTAATCAAAATATTATTATATATATATAGTATTATACATATATATTAGAAATATATATACTATTCAACGTTGAAGAATTAATGAAGCAATACTTAAGACGCAAGTAAAATGAAGAAATATGTTGCCGTCGAAATGGTAAACCAAATTGTTACATGTGTTTAATGAACAGTTGGGAGAAGACATGAGTTCATGCAGTGCGCACGCCTGTAAAGAAAATTTTTTTTTTACCCTGATTGGGTTGAGAAGTAACATGATGTGACCACCTATGCAATAGATGAAAAGCAGACGTGTGCATTCGAAGAGACATTGTCATGTATAAAAAAAGAAAGGCGTGCATTTCGACAGTTCAATTCAATGATTGGCTTAAAGGATAGGCCCAATTGAAATGGAAATTAAAAGGAAATCAAAGGTGAAGTGTCAAGCCTTCAATGGAAAAATGAAAGCAGCGGGAACTCTTATGAAGAATTGTGCAATAATATATTATTATATATATATATATATAATTATTATTATTATTATTATTATTAATTATTATTATTATTATTATTATTATTATTATTATTATTATTAT
>KK502562.1:517001-555934 GCA_000688735.1 Glossina austeni
TTATTACTATTATTATTATTATTATTATTATTATTATTATTATTATTATTATTATTATTATTATTATTATTATTATTATTAATTATTTATTACTACAATAAGGAGCACACTTAAAGGGGGTTGGTGTTGCATCGCATTTTTAGCTTTGCTTTTATCTTTTAATGATAATGTCTTTGCCCGGCTGTTTCTTTCACGAATATTTTACTTTGTAGTTATATTCCCCGAATAAATGTCAAAATTATTTATTATTAATTGAACAACAGCCACACACGTACGCATACATAAGCAATTGGTACTTTAAACCGTGAACGACAACAGATGTAATGTAACTTTACCCTGAGACTGCCAAAAAAATGTGTAATTGGTAGTCTTTCCAACCATCCGTTCGTATTACAGTCATTATGAAGTTTATTGACAACGACAAGTGGTTGCAATCATTTTCGGCAAACAGAACGAAAAGTTATTGTGCCAAATGGTTTATTTCAAACCAAAAACGTTGCTAAGCAAAAAAACAATCAATTGAACCTTGGTTGCTTACTAATCAACAGACAAGAAGATGTAAGAAAATAAATTTCACTTCAATACGCATAACCTTAGTCTAATACAAAATGTTTAAAATATAATTTAACTTGCAGGAATCTTAGTTGACTAATCAAATTGCGCTGAAATCTCCAGATTGGATTATGAACTAGAGTTTTGTTTTGACATATTCACGTCAATTTTTTCATTAAACTTCCAAGAACTGTAGATTCACACCTCTCACGGTCTATGAATTGAATTTGTTGCGGCCATATCATATCAACTTTAACACGGCCACTAACTTACATTCGGTTTCAGCTCTTTCATCATAGCCAAATTGAGACCTCTGTTTAAACAAATTAAGAATATATATGTTTTTTGAGACTATAATTTATAGTTCTGGGTGTTAGAAAAGCAAGAATATATCTAGCGTATCCATCGCGGTGCATTTAAGAAAGAAGAAGCTAATTCTCATTGTGCAGAATATAAGGTTATGGAAATGTAATCAATGCGGTGGTTGGTTGGTAACATAAAAAAGCGTGTTAAGGAACCTTCATGTTTAAGTCGTGAATATTCAGATCCAAACAAGTCTGCTATCTCTTTGGCCTTGATACATTTCAATTAAATATATATATTATATTTTATAACAAGTTTAACACTTTAGACATAGTGTAATGATAGCTACAAATGAAAAAGAGCAAATTTTTCAAAATTGTAAATTTAATACGTCCACCCTTAGTTTTGCCAATACTGTACCGGTCGTTGTTTATTTCTCGTTTTCTACTACGCAGGCTTTCATATATGCTTAATACATATAAATTTCTTAGAGGCGAATACATACCACAAATGCTAATATCAACAACTGTAATAAAATTATTGATAACATCTTTCTCTCTGCAGTAATAGAAATCATCGCTTGTATAATATCTGTCATGGCAATCGTTTTTTATGCAAAAAATGAGTATGTATTATAGACAGTTTTTAAAGGAATAAGAATAAGACGATTAAGATGATTTTAACTGTTCCATTTTCGAAGCATAAAATTATGTTAACGTTCGTTTATTATAATTAAATATAGGTAAGGTAATTCGTCGCATTAAGAATTTAAGGCGATATGTCCGCTGCCTCGACGTTGGCCTTTTGGAACGCCTTTATGTCTACTTTTATCTGAAAGCCACGGAAACGTATAAAGAAATTTTGAACTTAATAGAATTGAAGAAAATGTGGAGCATAGAAATATCGTGTGACTCAAATCTGTTTTCCGTGAGTACCATTTTGGGACTTGTAAATGGATAATAGTCGCTAGCCCCAAATCTGTTTGGTTTCTTGGCACTCTTCATCTAACGTACACACATACTAAACTTGTTAATAGATTGTCTAATAAATTCAGTTAGTTGCCCGTCGCACATCTCGGGTAGACTTAAGCAGAGCGTGAACCGAATCACAAGTTTTGTCTGTAATGTAAGACTCAGAGACGTCGTTTCTGCTTTCATCCATGCTTTTTTCAAATTCTCTGCATGATGCATACATATATAATTTAGTGATAGAAATGGTTCTGGCTGTACAATTACTTATTTCGAAGATTACATTTTAGTTTGGCAAGTTGATGTTGAAACTGGAAGAAAAGCAGTGGCCTATATTTTCTGCGTATAGTGGCTCCAGTTACCTTCAATTTCTACGCGAACTTACCGCCGGCAAAACTTTTTTCGCCTAATACGAAAGAACGTTGTCTTAAAAATTAAAAGCAAGTTACAAAAAATAGGGGTTAGACGTGAGACGTTCACGCTTCGGCATTTTGGATAAGTGCATGTGTGACGAGCCGGTACCGTAAAAGACCGTTTATTTTGTCAGCTTTGTTTTAACTTCATATGTGAAACTTTATTGTTGTGAAACCTATTGTTGTAAAGCACAGAAAATGATGAAAAATTTGTGGTTTCTTGACTAAGGGCAACTGAAGATATTTCTACCTCTGCTTTTAAATGCAAAAACAAATCGTTTGGTATATTGGTAGGGATAGCCTATAGGCGATCGTATCTGTAAAAGAACAGACAAAATCAGCATTGGATCAGTCGCGCTGATCCAATGTTATAGAGCACTGAAATTTCATTCTTTTGTGAAAACGTTTTCAACACCCAGAAGGAACTTTCGGATATCCTATTAAGCATATACACATTCCAGAGAAATATCCAATTCTGAACTAACTAAACCATTGCTCGCACTTGAAATTTTTGGTTTTGTAATTTGAAATTTACAACAAATTTATCGCTATTTGTTATCAATAAAATAAATTTTGTTTGTCAACAACAAGTACATTGCTTGATTTTTTGTCATAAAAAGTTAAGTTTCACATTTTTGTTTATGACGAGTCCACCTGCCCTGTCGCACAAATAACTGACCATTTTAACGTTTAAAATTAAACTTTAAGCAAGTTATAGTTGCCTCTTTTTTGTGCTGATCTTTGCCTGTGTGAAGGTGCTCAAAATTTATTATATACGCAAGCGAATACTTTAGCAATTGTCTGACACAAATCATCGCTATAACTAATTCAAACAAGAAAAAGAAATATTCGCATGTTACGACTAGCCTGAAGTCTGTGTTAACAATTCCAAAGAGTAAGACAAAAAATGTTTTTCCTAAACTTCGTTTGTTCGTTAACATAACATCTATAGTGATATAATTAGTCCAATGGTTCTCTAGCATTTCGATGCGATAGACCCATTTGTTGAAACTGCCAGGTGCAAAGCTTGTTTCCTTACTCTTTTGAAATTTTCAAATAAGTGATAGTCGTTAAGATCCAGATCTCGAGACGCAACATTTAACCTTTGACCTAGTGCATTTGTTTTATTGTTATTGAACGCTGCACTCAGTTTTGTCTTGCCCACATTTTTATGCCCACATTTTTATGCAAAGTACTGTACTGTTTTACTGTACTGTACTGTATTTGCTTTAATCTTTAGGATGGTAATTCCTAGCGTGATTGCCGAGAATATTTTCAGGATTGTTTTGATGTTCTGTGGTCTAAGTATCCCTTTTCAATGTTTATTGCGTTTAGCTTCATCGCTTAAAATTAACACGATTATTTTCTGAATCTGTGATAGCGTCACTGATATCATCATAAATTATCCACAAATCAATGAAATTGTCTTAAAACTTAATAGAGGTCGTTCAAGGGTTCGTGTCTTCTGAAAATAGTAGAGACGACATCTATGTCTCAGTCCCGGGAATCATTGATCGACGTTAGCAAAACAAAAGTAAAGATCTACTTATTCTACAACGCAAACGGTTTCCTTTGTAAACTACAGTTACGTCCACTACGCTTTGTTTTTGTTTTTTCTACATTAAAGTCAGGCACTATATTGTGAACATCTATAATTAAAACTAGAGGACGTTATAAATCGTTTTTGAAGAAAAAACTAATAGAAAGTGGGAAAAAAATTGTTGAAAATCTCTATCTTTCTATTGGACTTAAAGAAAGAAGGCAGTGACACTCTCGAAAAAACTGAACTAATGGATTTTTGGGGATATCATATACGTGTATATAATACATTGCAGTTTGCATATCTTCTTTTTTCTTCGGACAGGGGTGGGCATGTTTTTACATTTTCTTCACTCCATTCTTTTTTAGGGCACGTGATTGTTTTTCCGTTGACATTTGTGACATCTAATTTGAGAGATGGTTGTTGATTTATAACAAAATCCATTTAACTGACACGTGCTCTCTTCCACATAACAAACACGCATTGAATATGATCTCTGACGCGATGTATTAAATTTTCATTGAACCAGTGTGAACAAGTGAAAAATGAGACGAAAGTTAAATACGCTTCACTTCACTTACGTACAACTTAGTGTCGGATTTTAAAATTAGCTCATTAACCATTCTGCTGTTGTTGTAATTTCCATGACCGCAAGAACAGAATTAAAGCTACAAAATTTGTGTATTATTATTATTTGCCGCCTTAATTGCTCGATTCAAAATTATTGCTACCAATCGCTTCCCAATCCTTTTGGCAATATTCGATATATATGTCAGGATGGTAATAAGGTACCTTTATTTCTTAATAAATTCATCAATTATATTGCATTAAACTTTCTTACAAAATCTCTAGAGCCATGGCTGACTACCAAGGGTTCGCGCCCTCGCCTTTCGATAATAAACGCCGTTTCCAGATAATAAGAGCTAAGTTCAGTAAACTCATATAAATAAATTACATTCTTTCCACACCTACGCAGTACCTACGAAATTATTTATTGAATTTCAGATCTTATATTCACTTTCTCTCATTTCTATTAACTGTTTTATTTAAATTTTACTAACGTTTTATGTATTCCAGTAATGCTGATATCGGATGAAAACCGCGATATAAACATGCATGTGGATGAAGACATTAAACGTCAGCGGCTAACGTACAGCAGCGATCAAATCTATTCAAACGTAAGTAAAAATTAATTTATATGTTTACGTACAGTGTTTTTCTCACTAAGTACAGAATAGAGATTATATTGAGGCATATTAGTTTATAGAAAAATGGAAAAATAAAAACGTGTTTAAGTGAGGAATAAATAGAAATACGTAAAAGATATCTGTTAAATTATTCTTTCTAAGCGACGTTGGCATTGAAAGGTCAGAATATGAAAAAGAAAATTAACTTTATGTGGTTCAAAAATAAAAAAATACATACATTGCTTACACAGACCCATCATCATATATAGCTCTTTGTATTTTAGTTTCTACCTTTTTTTAATTTTGAAACCGGAAGCTTACGAGCTAATTTGCAATAAATATCGGCTTAAATTTTTTCTTGATATGCGTGTTATTATCACATATTAGCATCCATCCATTCAGTGCATAAAACAACTGTTAAGTTGACCCAAGAGGTTAGATGTTAAACTGAACAAGTTTGAAACAGAATTTATTTTCTACAGATAGACCATATTATTTAATTATTTTTTTTTTCGATTTGTTTTTGCTTTCTATTGCAGATCTGGTCTGGAAAATGGTGCATTAAAGATGAACATAAAATACTCTCAGAGTTAGGTACTTTAACAACAAATAGTAGTAGTGTAGCTGCTTATTACGACACTCACAGCGGTTTTCCTGCAACGGTGTCGTCCCACACACACACAGCCAATGTTAGTGATAGCATGCTATACGACAGCATAACCAGCATATCCGGAACACAAAGTTCATTATACACCCCAGCAATTGGTGCTTCTATCGGTAAGTTGAAGTAGACGGGAAATAAAAATAGAAAAAGGTATCTCACACGAAGGCACTAAACCAATGATAGATAGCACATACTAATAAACGCACAGCACCAACGACACATTCGTACTAGAAAAGCATGTTTGTGTATGTGTTGCATGATATGCATTCGAATATTTCAACTCGTGCGAATGCTCACTTGACTTGCTTGCAAAGTCTAAGCTACACTCAATTAAGCACATTTTTCATCGCTACCACAGCACTTTAATAATATTTTTTCAGTCGGTCTTTTTCCTTTCAATCAAAAAGTGTTTCAATTTATCGTTCTTAGACTTTAGCGCTACTTTATTAACATGCGTACAAAAATTGCAAAATGTGTCCTTATTTATGGACCAATGTCGATGGCCGGATTTCTCTACATAATTTGGTTATTTCGAAAAAGATGTTACAATAATTCAGAATAAATAATCGTCTTTTGTTTAACGACGATACATAAGAAGCATAGGTAAATTATAGCGTTCTGACATAAGTAGATTTTTAGCAAACAGTTTGATTCGTACAATGTTGCCGTCAAAGTACGTACAAATAACCATCAAATTTTCGAGAACGTTATCGTGTGCTTAATATTTTATCCGTAGTTTTATTGTGAGCAACATCACACGGAAAGAAACTCATGGGGTAGTCATATGCAAACGTCAAATTGACTTTCCCATTTTTTATAAGTGGTGTTCTAAGTTCTAAACAGAAATTTAGAGATTTCAATTTTGTTTGCTTTATAATATACGTTTCTCTGCACAGTAATTAGAAAAGAAAATTAAAAAAAAAAAATTGACGAGTGGATACTTTTATGTGATTTTGACGAAGTTAAGAAAAGGTGTGGGTATACAAAAATTTAGCTAACTACTCCACTAATCAATTTTAATGAGGTCACAACTTATAAGAATGTTATAAAAGATTTAAAACTACCTGAAAAAAACAACTTCATTGCCCTTTTGAATTCATTTTTAATAATATCTCTTCTTCCACTGGACATTTGAAAACATTCAGAATAATTTCAAAAAACATCGGTAAACCCAAAAATGTTGATCATTTTGTTTCTATGCAATATAAGGAAATATTAAAGAGAAATTAAATATCCGTTTATCGTTACCATAATCTATTGTATATGAATAGCCACAAATGTGTCAGACTACATGCATAAACTAATCAATTTGGCGCGCTTTGAAAGTGTAAATGTCGTGTTGAAGGAAAATGTGTTATTCAAAATATTTTACTGTAATTCTAAATCAATGTAATGTATTGCCGAAGGACGGGAATGAGTTAATTTGGTTAGTTTTTCATGGAGTTTGGTCCACTTTTTTAAGTTTTTCTACGTATTTCCATATAGTACATGTTAATGATAAACGGATATTTAATATCCATTTTAATACGTTCTTATACTGTATAAAATATATTCATAAAATACGTTCGATCGACTTAAGGTGTATTTATCTATTTCCTGTCTCTTTTTGTATGAACTGCCACGGTTACCAATATAAAAGTTGAAACTCAACAAACATAAATTGTTCAGACAATTTTAATGTGCTTTCATCAACAATATACGATCGGTACACTTCGACTGCGACTTTGACTGAAAAGAAAAATTACTCCCGATCACTTCATTGATCTTCCCACAAACATAAAAAAAGAATGTAGATGGTAAGTATTCAGTATTCGCACCACGGTAGACCTGCTTTTCTTTTTCTCTTACTGTATACATTGCAAAACGTGAAAATATACACATCCACAACTCCATAAAGTAAACGCAATTTGCATGGATATATAGCCGCTGATGACTAATGAGTAACGAGTATACTTTGATATGACTTATTTTTTTGATTACACAAAATTGACAGATTTTTTCAATAATTCGAAAACAGAACAACGTGCATGCTCTTCTTTGGAATATTTCTCAATAAACTTGCATAGAAAAAAGACAATAGGGTGCTTTATAGATTATTGTATAAATATAAACTGTATAATAGTAATTTGAAATTTTTAATGAATACTTTGAAGAAAATATTAAATTTTAGGTGAAAGTTCAATATGAAAATGTGAGGAAAATGAAGTCACACAGGTTACTTTAGATTATAAGATTTTGTTTTGTTAATGCACAAAAGAAGTTGAATGCAATATATAATTCTATAATTAACACTAATAGATTTCAATAGGATAACGACCCGTCCAGGATGAGGCGTATTAATAAGTTGTTGTCAGTAACGCAAGAATATTGAAGAGTACAGATTTCGCTGTATGTATCGGATTTTATATTATTTATGCCACATATTCAACTTGACTGTTTACAGACTAGCCAAATGCAGATACAATACCGAGTTTTAGCATTTCCTTCATGAACCTTTTCTTCAGATATGTTTAGGAGCGAATGGCGAGCAACAGCTTTCTTCAAATTCTAGTGATTGAGAAAAATTTTCAGTCTCAGATTGCATTAAACGATCAATGCTATAGTTCCGAGAGTAAGGAATGGCTAAGTATATTTCAAGGTGACTAATCTACTTTATGCAATCAGGGTTGTCCGCCGCGGACGGATTATGGCCAATAGCTTCTATACAACCATGCTTGTAAAAAATATTTCAGTTTTTTACGTTCCACCAAAGGATGGATTGGATTTTTTGCCCAAAATGTCCATGTGTACTCTATGCGATCTGTATTAAAACGGATACAAATCGATCAAGCCCATCCAATGTTGTAGAGTAGAGTGTATTAAAATTTTATTTTCTTCAATGTTTTTTTCTTGAAAAAAGAGGCGGTAAGTAAAAAAGCTTCCGCTACTACTGCATATAGTTTCTTTACTTGTTTGGATAACATATTGAGGATTTATTTTAAAAAAGCGAGTTTCAAATTTTTTTGAGACCATCGAAACAGATTGGATTTAGAGCGGCCTAACGTATATAGCAACGAAACTATCGTCGGAAATATGGCCGATAGCAATTGATGGTTGATTCCCACAAACAAAGTAATAAGTTCATTTAGTAAACGGCAGGAACTTTAAAACAGAACTACAAGCGTTGCATTCACTATATCTTGTGTTATTTTATTATCACTTCAACATGTGAAACATGCGCTCATGGAATTATAAATATTTAAAATGGTCGCATATTTTCATATCTATTAGAAAAGCAAGTGACGTATACCCGTTAAGTGCATGTTTTCGGGGAGGTACATGAGCAGAAAATATCATCGCTGTTTGTGTAGAAATGAAAATTCCGCGAACTATATGGGAAAGGAAGATTTCACACGTAGCGATGACCATTGTCAGAAAAATGTCTCACATACATGTAAATTCTATTTAAAAATAAAATATTGAACCACAAATAAATAAATCAAATCAATATATTGTATAATTAATAAATTTTAATTTTTTGTTAAAATATCACTTCCGTATGATAATTAGCGAATGTGCATTTAAAGACATCAAACAAATGCATATGCTGGTTTACAACAACATACCAAAAGAGAGAAAGTGTATCCTGTCCGGGTATTTCGCCTTTTCTTTGGTTTTTCTAGCCTTCTGTTCTTACGAAGTAAGCTAGAAATCGGAAGTATTTGACCATTTTTAATGCTGTGCCAATGTCATTGTCCTTTTATATAATTCACTTTTCTATCAACTGTTGTAGTAATATGTATCCCTCCCTGCTTTGACCTGAGATGATTTTTGTATCAACTTGCAGAATTTGTTTTTCAGTTCTTTAACTAAGAAGTCCACTCATCTTTATTATGACGGAAATGAGTTTAATTTATTCTGCTTGCTCTTGAACCAATAATAATGAACAACTGTATACAAAATGTAAATGCTGCTTGAGGTACTGATAAAATAACAGTACATCTACTTTATTTAAATTATTTATAAGTTAAACAAAAAATAATTGCTTTTAACGGAATAACTTTTACACACATAAACCTTAATGTTTTGTGTTTATTAACGGACATTTATGAACGTTTACGAATTTGCGACAAGAACTATCTAATTTAAAATAAATAACTTTTATAAACATAAATTTCAATTTTAAGTGTTTATTAGTGGACATTTATAAAAATTTGGGGATATTTTTAAATTAATAGCCAAAATTATCTTTAAAAGAATAAATTTTTTTATTCATATATTCTAAATATGATAAGATAAAAACTCCAGGCTACCATATTACGCTAGTATGTTTGTTTATAGTAGCTCAAATTAAAAATAGATCAATTTGGTTTACTGTTGCTTTTACATGTATGTTACATTATGTGTTTTAATGTAAATAACTTTGTTTAAATTATATGTATTTATTAAGCCACAAAAGGCTTGTGCTAAATTTCTTGGCTAAAGAGAAATATGTTCATGTTCAATACAGTCTTAATGTTCTAGCCTAGAACTAAAGTAAAATAAGTTTACGAAACCTTATTGTCTCAGAAACACTTATTTGTCTCAGAAAATTGCTGCTAGTGAAGGCGCGTCAAATTTCATATTGAGATAGGCTTGTTCTTTTCTAAACTATTTGTTTGAATCGGTGTTTTGAACTTCGAACGAAGCCAAGAACCACACAAACCCAAATCAAGTAAATGGGGCGGTTGAGAAAGGGTACGATTTGAATTTCTGGTGAAAAATTCTAAGCAACCAAGCAGTAGGGAAATGTGCGTTATCGCAATACTTATAAATTCTACCAAATTATGAGCTTTAGGCAATCTAGATAAGTAATATTTTTCATTTGGCCGGACGGCAGGGATTTATAAAACCCTATCATTAAAGAAAATTTAGCCTTATTATTTTTTAATTAACATAATACGTGGATATAAAATGCACTACTGCACGTAACCTAAACGAAAAAAGGAAATAATACGGAATACAAAATATACGATGGCATCCTGCTGTAGACATTATAGACAGAACATATAGAAATAACAAATTAATTAAAGACAATAAGTGACACAATTAACTAGTCCTAATTCCCATTTTATTTTTAAATATAATGAAAATTGATTCATTGATGAAACAAGTGCAGTCCATAATCTTCCTTAGTAACCATTTCCAAGGCTTACAAAGATAAAAAAGAATTTTTCCTTTAAAAATTAGAATGATTGAAAATTTATACACATACTGGACATATCTTCGTCAATGTTTGATACCATACTGACTTGAAGTGGCTTAATAAAGCACCCGTAATTCACAACCACTGAGCACATATTTTTACCTGTAATTTACCAATTTTATTATTTATGCTTCGACACTGCAATACTTTGAACATAAACTTAAAATATGGCAGGTAATGGGTATCCAAGTTTTGTTCGGAGACGAATAGAAACTTTTTATATTTTTAACTTTATTTTTTGCTTTTATTTTTCATTGCTATATTGTTAAAAACTATGATTTCTTATATGTTTTGTTTATTAACGTCTTTCCTCTTACCAGGAGGTAATACTCTCACTCCTTTAGTGCCAATAAATATGCAAGACATAAAAATAGATCAAAGTTTACAGGATCAGACCCTACCTCCTTATTATACAGGTAAGCACATATCATGAAAACAATATCAAGATTAAATCATTTATTTTCAAAAATTAAAAAAAAGTCAGTTCAAGGGAAGACGCAATTCTCTTTGCTAATTACCTGCCCCACGGTTTAAGTGTTTTGGCCAATTCATATTCAAACTAGTCAATTACATTACTACCTAACAAAAAGGAATATTTATATTCTATTGAAAGAAATACACTTCATATTGTAAAACAAATATGTCTTCTTTATTGTCTGCTGTTGAATTTGCTTGACATATTAAAGTGCAATTTTTGTAGATCTGCCCCCAGATTAAACTGATCTGAAGACGCCCGATGTCACCAATAACGTGGAAACAAGATAATTTTGATTAATGTAGACTCAAAACCTTTCATTTATTCATAATTGAGTATGTTTACTTCTTAAACAGTACGTTGCTTATAAAATAACTTAAGAAAATATTTTTCAAACTCCATTTGTGCAACGCGATTCACTTCATAATTGCTTTTTATAGCTAAGCTGTAACTAGTTGGTTTGGGCCGAGACGCTCATTAAATTCATTGAACTTTTGCAATTGTTTTTACACATTTACTTTGTTGCTTAATGTAATATGAAAACTGTTCACGGGGACGAGAAAAAAGCGCTTTAGGTCAAGTTGGAGCTCGCATGATTCATAAAGTTTCTAACTGCTATTCGATTGATTTGTTTACGTTTAGTGCACTGATAAGTTCGATTTCGCTGCGACTTTTGATCCCTATAATCTGATACCTAGGTATTCTGTGTTGTAATTATCGATCATCAGCATTTCGAAATTTAATGTAGTGACGGTTTTGCCTCGCTCTGTTTGAAATTCAAACCTCGAGTGCAACTCTATATAGAATTATTTCAATTCTATATAACTTATGCACAATTTGTAAATGACATAAAGTTTGGGCTTAGTGAATAAAAGTAATCAAGCCAATAATAAACAAAGGAAAGAGAGAAGTAAGGAAAGGAAATTTACGTATGGTATGCAAGAATACATGGAAGAAAACTAGTAGAAGACAGCGAAATATTTTATTTCCTACAAAAATATTTAGGTGAAAATGAAAGCACCAGTGTGGTCAGTACATATGTAGTTGTTTTTTTTCGTGTGCAGTGCCCGTTAGTTTCAAGGTTACAAAAGAAAATTTCGTTTTTAAAACAAACAGAAATCAGGCAAGTACTTAACGGAAGTCGGCGTTACCACACCTTTCTTGCTGTGAAAACAATTATTATTAGTTACTTATTAGGATACGCGTTTGCTCGATGCTCTTATATCTGTCAGTTGCACCGTTGCGATGCTATTACAGAGCTTTTCAAAAGATATCTGCGCTTACATTATTATTACAGCTTAGGTAACCGATTAAAATCTAAGGACATGAGTGTATTATAATTCCCATCCCTAGAAAAACTGCTTTTGTTTACCATACCCCGGAGTTGTCGATCATACCCTTGAGCATCTCGCGGTGGCGCCGTCAGAGTCAACCATATGTTGAAAATCTTGGATAATTAAACTTGACATGTTTAGCATGCTCAGCCGAGTCTTCACACTTCTGATGTGATGGTGGGCTATCATATCGCAGCGTCTTTCCGCTGGCGCGTACTATCTCATCAGCCAAGATATCAATGAAAGTTCGCTCCTATAGTTATTAGGGTCCTCTAAGACGGTGTATCCTCCCCATACGGCGTGGGTTTCGCCGTAAAAACTGTAGCCAACGCTTAGCTTGTATATCGCCTCACGAATGTAGGTATTGTATATATAACTTTCGTTACAGCAAGCCCTCTGATATTTGGCATAATCCGTGTCAAAAACGGTTTAATCCGACATTGCATATTGGGCATATTATATGCAGATTAGGCAGTTTCCAATAATTGCATCAATATATTTCAATATTGGAGGAGATGGAGTGATGTGGCTTCCAACTCTCACATACGTCCTTGCAACACTTTTTTGGGTTGCTTATTAACACCAAATTCTTTTGACAACGGGTAATTTCCCTGCAAAGCCTACTATCGAAGCGCCGCTGGGTATTGGCATCTTTAGTGCATAATCTTCCTGAGTAGTGGATACAAGGGAAAATGTTCTGGAAAGCTTGTCGTAATGTTGCATCGTTCTACATACTCGCACACCAAAATGCTACTGGTGACTGCGATTTTCTAAAAACGTATTGGCTTTTCGAAATGGCACCCCTATCGAGCGATCGCTTTACGATTTCGTCCTTTCTTCCAGGTCTTGTTGGAACATTCTAACGAGTGTCGGGGGTCTCCTTTGGATCGCGGCCTTCAGGGGCATATTTTGGGATGCCCTATAAGTCAAGACTTTTTGTTTTTAACTTTTGCTGCTACCATCCAACAATTGTGCCGTAGTGATTACCAGAGTTCAGTTAGCGTTTCTGTCCTGAATATCTACGAGAGCATAGGGCAGTCTCTATGGAGAGAGAGTTGACATAATTTGTTGAAGCCTGCTGGGATAGATAACTAGCGGTGATCTGTGCCGTTGCCCACGTGTTCGTATTCATCTCCTAGGCATGTGCGATCAAATTTTTTTTCTTGCACATTTTCATCACGGTCTTTGAGCCGTTGCGAAATACGTTCCTCAACAAGAAACAACAGGACTCACTTTTGGTATTATTACTAAATTAGGAGAATCTAATTCTAGTGAGAAGCAATTTAAAGTGTTAAATGCACTTTTCGACCGTATTCCATGCGACAGACGGAACAGAAGAGCCGGCGGAGCAAGTGCCCTATTTAAAAAAACTCTGACTTTTATTGAATCCTCCTCTACTCAAAGCAAGTTATTCGAAATGGAGTTGCTCTCTAACTTTAACAGAAATTCGTCATTCGCATTGTAACAGGTTTTAAGCCGAAAAATATACCGTCACTAAATTCCATAAAGAAAGACTTTTTAAAGTAGTTGGCCATATTAAACTTTAGTTGTTTAACTTTACTAACAAATTCCCGTCTTAAATTAGAATATTAATCCAAAACCAGTAACCACATATATTTGGCACACAGAAACCGCCGCTCCGTTAAGTTAGTTTGCTTCACCAAAATAGTTCCAGGTTGTAGTCGCATCGATTCCTGTTCGGTAGATAAGCAACGCAGTCCTTTGAAATATGAACTGCAAACACACACATGGACCTTTCGAAAGGTTTGTTTGCTGCAGAAACAAAGCAGGGGCGAAATCTAAGATAAGAAATTCACCACATTGCCTTGTAAATTAGAAAGTGTGAGGTTTGATATATATTGCTATCCAAACCGCTGTACTTTGTCTCAAAATCGTAAGGGGCCAGCATATAATGTGGTTTGTGATCATTGTACGGTGCTGTGACGATTGTAAACCTTTCGTCGCCTAATATCTTAATGACACCGAGCGCTTCATCCCTGTCTGTAATTAAAAAATATTGTGCTTCCAACGCAAACAAAGTTGATGACACCAACGGGCGGAGTAGTTTTCTCGTATCAATTACGCGAATGCCGCAAAAATGTTTTCTTCCACTGGTCGGGGTCAGAAACAAAAACAATGTAAGAACAAGTAAGAAAAGTAATTTCGGTCGGGACCGAACATTTTATACCCATCACAGTTTACCCTAAAAAAAGACAAAAGAAGTAAAAGAACAAAATTCTTATGCTCTATAATATGGAGCGGGCGCAGTTGATTTCTTCTATTTTCAAAATAAAAGTTTCTGCCGTAGACGTATGTGGGCTTTGTAGGCACGTCCTTTGGAAAGTTTAGGTCAATTTCAAATTCTTTTGCAAACTTGTAGGCTATATTTTCATTTTCGCTAGGGGCAAAAGGTTTGCCACAAATACTACAAACGTTTGACAAAACGAATTTATCACTCATCCTCCGGGGATGGTTATAAAAATCCATTGCAGCTGTCTTTCCTTTTATTTTGTATTCTTTCCTAATTTCTCCTGCACGGCATGTATCAGTTCGTGCCTAATATTCATATTATGTATATGCATATACGAAACATATGTGCGCAAGTAAAGAAAGTAGTAATATGAAAGTAAAAGTGAATATATTTTTATGAGAAGTTTATATATAAGAAACAAGAAACATGGTCGTACGTTTATAATTATAACACACGATACACAATATATGTTAAGGAGAGCATATATATAACATCGAACTTATGAACTTAGGCATGACAACAAAGTCAGCTGCCTGTGAAATTGTGAGAAGTAAAGCGAATAAGTATAACCACTAGCCAAACAATAGATTTATAGGCTGCTTGGCTGTGACTTTACCTGTCCTGCTTCTAATAGTGATGGTGCTGCTATATTCTTACGAGTGATAAATAGTGGTTGCGATACGATATTCAAAGTTCAAATGACGATGATGCACAGAAATCGAACCACTAATATCGACGATAGAGCTGAGCACTCGTGGGGATCCACTTGAAAAGTAGTACCTAGCGATAGATAATATTTTGAATAGTAAATGCATAAGCGGCTTTTAAAAGAAAAGCCTCAACTATCGGCAAAGAAACAGACGATGCAAACTTATACACTTAGTATGAAAAGTACGACTACTTTAAATACTACGTTACCAGGTGCAGATTCAATTACCGCAATTGCCAAAGTTATTGCAGTTACCTAAAAAAGATAAAATCTTCACTCTTTATTAATCCAAAACAAAATTTAAAAGAATACGTCCAACGCAAATTTTCTACTGCTAATTCAATAAAAAATAATTTCCATTCTTAAGTGGAAGCTCATCAGAAGTAATCTCTCTGGCGACAGGCGCCCTCCAAGGGAACCACGTTCTATCGTTCTGTACATCGGTGATCGGTAACTAAGTCACGGCATATCTTAATGTATGTTGATGATGTTAAACCGTTATTTTCCTTACCTCCTTCGATTTGATCTATATAATTTGGTTATATGCTGCTCATTATTCAAAATACAATATTATATCTAAAAAAAAGAAAGAAGTATTCATTTTCAAAAAGGAATACATTTACCACTGGGTGCTTCATCGATTGAAATAAATTGGAAAATGTGTTCATTGGTTTTGAGTGATAGGGATTTTATTGGGCAAAAGAGTAGATTTCAATCTACATATGGAGCTCTTGATAAATAAGGTTAGGTCAGCGGTAGATTTTGTTAAACGGAACTCAAGAAAGCTCGGCGGTCCATGCGTTACAAAAAATCTATGCTTGACTTTCATAAGACCAATACTTGAGTATGACTCTGTCGTTTGGTCTTCTTTTCACAGGCGTTATGCCGATTCAATAGAATCAGTTCACTCTCAGAAGTTTGGAAATTTGGGTTGTAATTGGGTAGTGTCTTTGGCATCTTACGAAAATGAAGTACCACTTTTGAACGTATTTTCACTTGAGAAACCTAGGTTTATGTTGGCTTTGTCAGGAGAGAGAAAATTCGATGACTCTAACCAGTCCTTCGATTATTATAATAGTCAACCTATGAAAACATAACTATGCGCTTTTCAACCCACGCAGAAAACTTTGCAAAAATCGAAATCATATCTATATCTTCTTAAACTGATGCACATAATATCTCAATATCAGAGTTTTTATATATACCTACGATCAAATCTGCTCACCTTTATACGCGCGTCTTGGCAACATTGTAAATTAATTTTTAATCTTTAAAGATTTTTAAGATTCGAAAATTAAGCTAACCATATTCACCACTATCGGTTAGTTAGTTGTTATATAGATGCCCCGCTAAGGGGTTCATTGGTAAAATCTACGCTAAGATTTTTTATATTCTAGTTATTAGTTCAGTTTAAGAAGGATTTCACGTAAATGACCGCTCAAAGAGTTTGTGTGGAAACTTAATTCTGGAACACCTACTTTTGGCCAATTTCCACATAAATCTGCCCTTATTTCACCCATAAGCTGAATGATCTTGGAAACTAAAGTCATTGAAAAGTACTGGTTCATTACAGTAGGTCGATGGCTTAACATAACCTCAAAGGAAAAGGTCAAATAGAGTTAAATCGCGTCATCTTGTTGAGCGGTTCACATCGGCCTTTTTGAAGATTGCACAGTTATTAAAAACCCAGAAAAGTTAATAGTTTTACGAGATATATGCCGTGACGCATCTTTCTGCTGAAAGCTCACATCGTCCAAATCAAAATGAACTAATTCATCGCACAAAGAATCATCAATAATGTTCGTCGCAAATAGAAGTATTTCATTCTATTTTTCCTTATACATTACTCATGGTAGATCGCTTACGTTTGTCATAAATATGCGAAACCTAGTTCGAATAGATTCATTACCTTTGTAACACATTTTAATAATTACTGTACGCTCTGCGGCTATGAATGCTTCCATAGTGATTTGCGCAGTACTGCGTCAGAGACAACGAAATATATAGATGGACCGATATTGTGCCCCAAAATCAAACTAAGAGATTATTATGGGCTTTTTGTGTTTCCGTTATGAATAACAGTACTAACTATGTTAATTCGCAGCTTGCTCCTTCAGTCTCTGTATTTGTATGTGCAAAAATTTTGTTAGTAGTTTCTCGATAGGACGCTAGAATTCATATATGTGTGTACGTACGAAAAAAACCGAGTGCTATATATGTATGTAGCAAAAATGTTTTTTCACTTCCTCCTTTATTTCATATTAAGGAATTCTAGATTTTGTGTTCGCCAAATGCTTCGGCAATTTTCAATGAAAATTTTCATGCCAAGAAATTTTTTTTATAAATTTATATTATTTAAAAGAAAACTATGTTGTAGCTTACTATATTTATCTGCATCTAATCTACTTACTTTATTTATATATTTACTAATTTTATTTGGTTACACATGACATGTTTTATCCAATATTCCACATCACTTATGAGTTATTCTACACCGCGCCTATTTTATATTTTATATAATTATTATATTATTCATATTGCGGAATTAAACAATTAAATAAATTAATAAATATTAGAAACTAGTTCTTAAGCCTAGCTGCTGCAATTTGCAACGTTTTTTATTTTTACCATTTTCGCATTTCCCGGCTTGCTATCGGACCAAACATTTCAAATTTTTCTACAATAAGAAGAATAGAATTTTTCTACAATAAAAGAATAAGAAGAGGAATAATTTTTCTACGTAAAGGCCAGTACGTACCATCGCTCGCTACAATCATCGGCAGTGATAAATCAATCGTTCCTTTTTTCCATAATCCTATCAGAAATTAGTTTTCCAATACCTAACTTTTGTTTAATTTCATAATATGTAAAAAGAATAAAATGCATCTATAAGAAAATAAGACAGAGAAAAAAAAACAAAAGCATGTACACTTCTAGTACAAAGACGCATCCACAGCCAGTACAGAACCGGGCTTTGAGTAAACGTCTAAGTCGTTGCAAGCATGCAAAAGCTTGGCAGTCAATAATAGTAAACAAATTTAGTGAAGCTTCAAATCATAGTGAAATGTTGAGGTCACAAATTTATTTAAAAACGACATAGGCAAATGGTGGTATAAGGAGAGCTGATTTGATAGAATTTAAAGAATCCGATATTGAGATTATGTAATAGATATCATTTAGATTTTTGGAAAGGACTATGGGCGAATTGTAAAGCTGTTAATTATATTTACATCCACTGCGCGTTATGAAGATAAATTTCCTAGAGAAGTGATTGGGTATACTGAAATTTATCTCACCAAGTAACTTCGGCAAATCGATAGCACCTTTTTTTAACTAACTGAGTTAGGAAGCAAATACAAAGAGTAAATTTACCTTTTTCAAGTGATCGTTACGTCTGGCTGGATTTAGTCACTGAGCGGTGATCATTAGTGAATAAATTAAATAAAAGGGGTCCTAAGTGGCTGCCTTGAGGGACGTCAGACGTCACGGGAAATTTATTCGCGGTGATAAAGTTGAATAGAACCCTGAAAGATATGTCATTCTGATAAGAGTTTATCCATTTCACTATTTAGGAAGGGAGGCCAGGGGCATAGAGTTTGAAGATCAATAAGTTATGGTAAACTTTGTCAAACCCTTTACTAAAATCAGTATATACGACATCCGTACGAGAGCCAATAGAAACAGCTTTGAAAATACGGCAAATAAATTTTAAGCGATTAGTAACAGTTGATTTTTCTTTCAGAACGCCATGCCGAAATGGAGAAATATCAGATTTGACGGCAAAAATTTAACGCTGAGTAATAATTCGCTCAGACAATTTAGATAAGAAAGACCCTCAACTTGACAATACCTCTGTAGTTCTCAACGTGATGTCTGTTTTTACATTTGTGAAGCGGAATAACTAAACTATTCTCTCAATACAAAGGCAAAACACCTAATTTCAAGGACTGATTACAAATCTTTGAAATAACATCACATAGTTCGTTAGAGCATTGGCTAAGTATACATGAAGGAATCCCATCAGAACCCGGCGCAGAACTATATTTTAGAGACCACAAGCCATTTCAAAGATCATTTTCTGAAATTATCAAGTTAAGAATCAAAACCGAGTTAGATATCGAGTAAGGATAGTTTACAGTTTAAACGGAATTAGCAGTTAAAAAATTTCGTATTCAGCAAAGATATTTGACGTTTCAATATCATCAGAGGACGAAGAGACATTGAAGGAAACATGCGAGTGATATATGGAGATTCTCTTATTGGAGATGACAAACTTAAAAAATATTTAGGATTAACAAGTAGAGAGGTTATCTACAATAATATGGATGGTTAAGATAATTAAATCTACGCGTTGCAGCGAAATAAGCACAATAGTTGTAAGCAGAACCACTTTTCATAAAATTTTTGATAAGTTCGCTTTTCTTATTTTTGTAATATTTAACATGCTTGTTAAATTTAATATTCTTGTTAGATGCAGATATGTTTAATACTTTATAGAATGATGACCCAGCAGAAGAATCGAGTATAATGTAACAAAGATGAGATTTAAGCTACAAAATATTGGTTTTATTAAAATCAAAATGTTTATTTGAGGAAGTTTGATTTGACACATTTGCATGGTTCAACGGACCATCATGTAATGAAAGAAATTGTAAATTGCTGAATGAGACGGATCCTCAGGTAAACTAAAAGGTGGACAGCGATTTACAGCTATCTCCAGGAAATTGCCAAAGCAAAGATCAAGCAGTCTGCCACCACAGTTAGGAGTACGGTTGTGTTGAAGTAAATTACTATCAAATAATTCATTGAAAAACACAATAGCTCTATCAGATGTTGAAGTGGGGACCACACAGCCTGAATTATCACTATAACACCAAGTGAATTGAAGTCCCCCAACATTGTGAACATATCAGTATTTTTAGACTTTTCAGTCAGGTCACATATAAGGGTCGCAGGCTTCTTAGAAATAATAGTGTTTGGGGAAATATAGGATCAAGTTTCATATTACTGTTTACTACCAAGTTTCGCCCAATAAATTAAACGTCGGTAGAAGTACCAAATTCAAATGCGAAAAACCGAAAGGCAGCTGATATGGCTATTAAGACACCACCAAGAAAGAAGGAATTGTGAAAAAGTTCGACAAGTTGCAGATCAGGCTTTAACCGTGTTTCACTAAAAGCCAACGTTCGTGCTCCCTGAATTTAGGTAAGTAGTATGAATTTTTGAGTTTAGGCGCCTAACACTTTCGTATATGATACTTACTCGGACCGGGAAATATTTGTAAGCATATAAAATTATTAAAAATATACATAAAATAACTAAATTAGACAGAGATAAATACAATAAACTACAATAAATTTGATTTACAATACAACATCTTTTCATATATCTTGATATGAAAAATTTTGATTGAAATTTGTTGAATATAAAATTTGGTACTTTTCAATGTAAAATAAGGGGAGTAAATAAATAAGGATTTACATTACATTATTATTTACATTACTTCTGAGAGTGTCAAAAAATTGAAATATGGGATTACTAGAATTTATTTAAAAAGTCTTCTGGAAAAATGATATGTAGAGCGTGTTTGGGCAGAATACAGAGGGAGTTAAAATATCCAAATAATGAATATCAACCTTACTATTAAGAAAAGCATAATCTATATAAACCGTGATATACTTAATTCAATTTGTTAAAGTTTACTTTTCGCAGATTTCATTTTTTCATCGATTTTTTTTCAAACTTTATATTTGCTTAGTTTATTTATTTACTTTCCTTCGCCTTTTTGACATTATTTTGTTATACATACACCAAAAATATCACCAATATCTCATTGTAAATACTAAGAGCGACAAGCCTAGTTTGATACGAAAGCAATGGAGTGCTATCAACCCAAAATTCGATCGTATCGTTTTGATTTTTGGTCTCGTATGATAGCCCGATAAGGAAAACCGTGTATGGGCTCCAGTATACTGAGCATTAATAGAGCATAGTGCAACGCTTTTAAAAAAAAGTTTACAAATTTAAAGAACATAAAAAATGAGGAAAAAATAATTACAATGTGTTTATGCAATTTTGTGGAAAATAACTACACACAAACGCCAATTTGACTGTTAAACGATAGCAACATGAGAATAAGGCTGTTTGTATCAACTTTGATCAACTTATAGATAATATGCTTCCATTTTGGAAATTGGCAATGAGTGGCTTAAGAGAAAAGGAGAGGAGTTTTCATTCCAAAACGGAGTTTTCCATTAAAGCCAGAAGAGCAAACGTAGGGAGATCGGTTATGTATTAGGTATTAATTCAGCAAGGGGTGTTTCTGCGCTTCTTCACATTTTTTTTACTTATTTGATGTGGTTTTAGCCCGCGCAACGACAACGAATCATTTTGTTCATCGTATCTTCGTACAGTAAGGAATAAATAAACATGAATTTAAGCTGCTTTGGTTTGTTGCTTCATCAAGCAGTTTGTGGTAGTTCTAAGCACTTTTTGATGTAACGGTTATGCTACATAAGGCCACTGCTTGCTTAAATCCTTAGTTTGCTTCATGTCCTCGCAACATTATTTAGTAGTTTCTTCAACTATTTTTCACTCCACTGTTTACAGCGGTGTTAGAAATTGAAACTGTGGCCAAATTCTAAATTGAAAGTTATTTCAAATACTGATTATGAAAGTTTCCGTTGCGCGATTGCTGCCATTAACTGCAAACCTTGGTGTAGTTGCGACCGAATATATTTAAAGACAGGCATATAACCTCTTTGGCACCTCATTGAACTGATCACTAATTAGGATACATATTTATTGTTTATGCGTAGAACTAATGGATTTACGTAGCTGTGATTTTTCACGAAACTATTTTTAATAGATGCTTTGAATCTCCTAAAATATATAAGAAAATATTCATTATCTGATAGAAATTTTTCCCGTGAAGTTTGACACTCTCCGCCAAGCGTTACAAAAGGGAAACGTGTTTTAAATGAATCCCTGCGAGGAAGTTTCAGCCTAACGTCTCATCCGTTGATTATCCTCTAAACACAAGCAGATGTCTTTAAACTATTCGTGTTCTTTTAAAAGCGTTTGCGGAAAAAAAGTACACAATTTGAGACCACCGACTGTTGGTACGAGGATGAGAGCACATCTAAAGCTAGTAATGCTACTGCTAAGAAATTAGTAGCATTTTAAGTGAAAAAAGAGCCTGCCTGGCTTCGACAGACGCGTTAATAGCGGCGCCTTCTAACAAAAAATCCCTAAGGGAAGGGAATGAGATTCAATATTTGAATATAATAGCGCATAGACCTGCACACTGTTGACTAAAATTATAAACGATATTATACCATATAAAAACGTATCTATAAACCATTTCAAAGCTTCGAACGCAGTCTTCTTCATATGTGATTATTCAGAACAGCAAGCATAATATAACTCTAATTATTCTCATATTTTTCATCCGAATTTTTTACAGTACCTCCAAAGTAACATTACAAAAAGAAATACGTGGTAGATTTTTCGTAAGGTAATTTAAGCTTTTTTTTATTGACAAAAGAGTTCCTTTTTTGGGTTAAAAATTAAATTTTTTATTTAAATCGCTCTGACTGCACAAACGTCAATGTTTTTAAAATTCCCTACATACATTTTCAGCTATGGACATCGAAGGGAAATAATTTTCATTTAGTGGCACTAATACGTGTGTCTATAAATTGTAATTTTGGTGAATATCCAAGCAAAGATCTTCGCAATCAGTTTGTTTTCAGACTTGGTTAACATCGCATGCAAAGCATCAAAAAACCTTGACTTTGGATAGGGCGTTAACGCTTGAGGCAGTAGAATAAGGTGGAGGTAGTTCTTACGTTCAAAATTTCAAAAAAAAAGATATTACAGTAGGTAAAAGAAATAGCCAAAAGAAAACACCAGAAAGAGACTCTCACAAAAGGAGAAAAAAGTTTTACGCTGTGACAACACCGAACGAATTCCTATATACGCAATAGCAAGAAATGTGATCCATATTTAAAAACATAAAAGGTGGAATGTCAAACATTTGAAAAATGTGTTCCAAAGCCAGAAATGCATTAAACCAAATAGAAAAACTGGGGAAGTATTATTTGTTACACTAGTGGCTTAAGAACAAACTATAATATAAGAAACGCCATACACCCTATAAATCCGGTAAACACCGACGACCCAAAGTTTGAAACTGATACTGGCTTTCCTGTGTCGATTATAAATGCGACGGATGCGAATCGGGGGTCGGTTAACTGTTCTCATAATCAAGTTGTGCTACCATATAGAAAACCAAAACGATACGATCACATTTTGAGCGGATGGCATTCGAGTGTTTTCATATCAAGCTGGGCTTCTCGTTCCTTGCATTCATAAGGCAATATTACAAATAAATCATATAAGCTAAGTAAAGGAAAAAGCGGTTGATACCGCCCAAAACTTGAATAAAGAGTTTCCTTCAGCGTTTGCGTAGCTAATTGTCTAGGTCTGTGAAGTAAATGCTATAGGTCTATCTGAACCATTAGAGTATATACGTGATAAAACTAAAAGATTAATAATAATAATAATTTGCAAATAAGAAATGTGCGGGCACTCAATGCTAATGCGCTTAAGTTCTTCAACAAATATCGCTGAAAAGCATACCGTCTGCAGCCAAAATGTTTCATTTTAACTACTATAAACCTCATACGGTGAATTGTTTGGAAGAGGAATGCATATGTTAACACTATTGCTAACCTTAGCAAGCTGACTGTTTTCAGGAATATTGATAATGATCTAATAATTTATAGGCATAGAATTTCAATATCTTTAAATGAATTACAAGCTAAAATTATCTCTAAGCTTCCTAAATCAGACAAATCTATTCCCGGCGAAGATGTGAAAAAGGTAAGAAAATTGAAACGCCAGTATCCGCACTCGACCAGTTTATGGCTGTCGCAAAGAAATTTGTAAAATTTCCAGCAATTTTCGTCTTAAGCCTCCATTAGCTTTGAAAAGATACTCTTGTGACATGTACAAAAAAGAGGACACTCCAAATTACGTCTTCAGGAATCTAGTTAAAGAAAAACAAATTCAGGTTGATCACAGATGTCACGAAAGTGCTGCATTCACAACCGAGCCTAGGGCTGTCCTTCAAGCTATGAACCTTCCTCATAAAAACACGTTCCAAACTGTGATTGTCACAGAAAGTCTATTGATATTAAAAGCTATACGGAATCCCTCGAATTCTAGCTGGGGCACCATTAAAAAACTAAGAAATGCCATTACAATGTGCGGTGATAAAATGAAAACGCTTTGGGTACCCAGCCATATCGGCTTATTTGAAAGGAAGCAAGTTGATCGATCAGCGAAACCTTCTGCTTCTGCACCTCCATTTATAGACGATATCATGGGAAAGTTGGACCTTCAAAGATACACCGGAAGGAAAATTTTAGAGAAAGTTAGGGAACCAAATCTACAATGCTATTATCAGCATTACTTCTCTGTTAGCCTTCACCCAGTTTCCCCAACATATCCAATCACAAATATTGACAATATCAAAATAAAAATATTTGTGAGAATTCGCCTTGGTTATACATTTGCAACACACTGATGGACCTTAAACAAGTATTCTTCTTTACGGTGGATATATTTTTGTAATAAAGTACATTCTTTGTAATCGCCTGAACTTTTACTTCATTAGAAGTATCGCATACGGCACAACTAATCTAATCGACATCGTGAAATCAGCTACAGAACGCAATATCTTTCTCTTTCTCAATATTCGGAGTATATTACTTTATTAAAACTACTACGCTCAATATCTAATTTCCTGTTTCAAAATAGAGCCGATAGTCTGTGTTGGTAGCGATCAACTCGTTTTGCTTTAGTCCAAGAATTTATTCCATTAATCTAAAAATGTTATAATGATAATAATCTGAAGGAGTGGTATCAGTTGGAAGAACAATTATCCTTGAAAATGACCTGGTTTGGTGGAATTAATAATATGTAATCTTGAATCTTCAAATGCTTTCTTTCGAGCAGTGTTCTATTTGAATTCAATGTACGTAATGTTCTACGTAAAAAAATTGCTTATTATTTATTTTATTTATTCAGGAACACTTCTTTATTCAGGAACACTTATGTTTTCAGGAACACTTCTAATTGCTTCAAATACTTTTGTAACTTAAATTCACTTATATTGCATTTTTATATTGTTCGTAACATTCTTTTAAATTACTCTGCAACCATGAGATTTTCAAAGCGCTGCAGGTAAATTGATAATATTAGGATTGAATTAACGATCTCGTCCAAATAATTTGATCGGAAAGCAATTGTTCAACAAATTTTTGGGAAATAGGTGATGCACTAGCAATTCCGTATGGTAGACGCTGGAACTGAAAAAATCCCAGTTCAGAATTTATAATCATAACCTCCTTGGACTCTTCACCAAGCACATTTTCGAAATATCCGGACGAGGAATCTACTAGGTAAGAATAGCAACTACCAAGCCAGCGTTCACTGGTTAAAATCTCAGTATGTTAGAGTTTGGTTGTAGCTATAGTGAGTGCTCTGTTCTTAAAGCCGTAGCAATTGTAGATTGGAAACTAGGCTCCGATCGCCACCTTCTTACCTTTTTCTGTTTCTCTCTTCTTTGTGATCCTTACCATGAGCGACCGCGTCATACTAAAAAAAAAAAAGGAATCAGTAAATATGCTTCTTATAAATGCAATTTTACGAAGCATTTTCCAGTGCGAAAAGTATCAAATAAAGTTCCTCTAGTCGGCGGTTAAGGTATTGATCAAGATCAATTTGTGCATTTCTTTCAAGTCTCCACAGAAATTTAGTACATCATCGTGTTTACGAACATAATGGGAGAGGCGCAATTACTGGATTTAATGGGACTTAACATAATTTGACCAACTAGGCGCTCGATTTCTTCTTTAAATTTCGGGAACTGCGCACCAGGTACGGGCGCGTCTTTGAAAAATTCAAGTGTTCTGCCGATTTAAACGTATAGGTGTAATGTGATCTTTTTATGGCAAATGGAATTTTTGAACTTGCATTGCTCTTGATCGTGCAATTGCAAACAACCAAATCATGATTTAAATTTTAGTGGAAACCCAGCCTTCGCTTCAAAACATTCGTAGCGAGCTGCTACAATGTATTGTTTTAACAAAAAGCACTCTAATTGCAAGGTTAACTCAGGGAAGATTGCTACCATTTTTGCAAACATAAACGCTAATTATAATTGCGAAATGAATTAATAAGCTTGAATTTTGAGTATGACTTGCATCCAGACCCGCTGTTCTACTAGGACCTGCCTGGCATTTTAACACACGGTGAAAACTTTTTTTATTTTTAAATATGTAAGTAAACGGTAAACGACGTAGAATGGAAAGAGTAAAAGCACAGAAGGGTAAGTGTTTCTTCTATGGACTAGAAGAACTTTTGATAATGTTGTTAATATAGATACAATATCACATTGCGTGGCGATAATTTACTTTCCAGCGTCTCTATAAATCGTTCTGTCTGACTAATTGCAAGCGCACCCTATTTACAGTAAGTCTCATTAATATTGGATTTTTTCGCCCGACAAAAACTATACGCTTGTTAAACCTAGTCCATCCTAGGCCTAGTCCATAGGGAATAGCATGTTATTAAAGATTAATATTTATTGAGGTATCCTTTTTGCTTAATAACGTCATTTAAACGTTTTGACATATTTTGTATAACTTTTCTTGTGTAGGAAACAGGCACCTTATTCCAATCTTCTTGTAGTCTATTTTTTAGATCTTGGACGGGACAGATTCAGTATTTTCGCAACCGACAGTCCCATTGATCTCACATATTTTTGATGGTTTTCGTGTCTGGTAATTGGTGAAGAGGATGAAGCACTAAAGATCAGTTATATAAGAGCCATTCTTTTATTAAACGAGACATATGCTTGAGGTCGATAACTTAGTAGAATTTTAATGTTTCCAAAACACCAAGTTTGTCTGTAGTTTTTTTTTAATATCCTTAAATAACGCTCCTTGTTTAGAATTCCATCTCTAAACACTAATTTTCGGATTTCATTGGCTCCAATGCATACCCAAAGTATAACGTAAGCCGTTGGTGAAAGAACGTAGTAGGAAACTAACACATCGAGTACCGTCGTTATACCGTGGAAAGCAACTATATATCTCTATACTTTTGAATTGTTGTTTCCGCAGACCTGTTCACTACTACGCGAACTTCTGGCCACTTTGGAAATGGCCTTAACATTTTTTGTCCATTTGTGAGACGGTTTTTCTATTCTTTCCGATCTTTTCTTCTGCTATTTACTGCGCTCCCCGTACCAGGCTCCTCATCTCATAGTTTGTGCATTTTTCTGCCTTAACGACTAACGCGGCGTCCACAGCGCCGTCCTAAACCAAAGTATTCGTTGTAATAATCGACCAAAAACAAATGGCTTACGAAGAGTAACGCATAGATATTTACGGTTGTTATAATTTATTGATACACGTTTGATTTACACTATTCCTATATACTTCACATAATTCCTATATTCCTTACACTATTCCTTTATTTTTCTTTAAAACTACGATCAGCATTCAAAATGAGCACTCAAAGTGCTAGTTAACGGAATTCGGAAATACATTTATTGCGTTTGGAATATTTCTTTCATTTTCGCTTTACAAATCTTGTCGCTTTAACTTATTTTTTAGGCTAATAATTAGGACACCCGTTGAACTTCGTTTCAGACAAATCTAAAGGAAAATAGTAGAGAAATAAACAGAACTTTTATTTTAAATTTTTTAATTTGCATTCTGTGGACTGAATACAACGCTTTGTGTATTTTCAAGACAAATTGTCCAATGAGAATAACAATAACTTCGATCATGACCTAAAAAAAAGGTATATACGCCAGAGCCCGTCGGTGTCACTGGTAGAACGATCTTTTTGATACAAATGGATTTTATCACCAGGAAACTCAACATTTTGAACATTATTCCAGTCTTAAAGAATGACAGAATTCAATATTAATGTAAGAATTGTATGATTCCGATAATAACGGCGAACAGTCCATTAGGTGCAGTCCATTAGTTCTGCATTTCAATGTTTCGATGAGCGTTTTGTCGGCATGAATTGTTATTTTGTGGTCCTCTATTACTATTTGCTTATTTTGATTCAAATATTAATGCAATTTAGTGACAATCGGTCGTTTTCATTTATTAAAAATTCTCATACATCGTTAATATGGTAATTTTCGTTACCCATGAAATAAATATGCTCTAACCTCAATAGTAGTGGTAACATAGAACTAAAAAAATGGTAGACCTTCCCTTGAATTTTGAATGTCGTCTCCTACTTATCAAGGACGATTACCTGTGCAGTAAAAGATGCCATTGGAAAACATAAATTTCGTTTACGTATATTGATTGTTTTGATTCTTGAAATGCCTGTAATTTATATTGAAAATTTGTAAACATTAATATAGAAAAACATTTAATTGTCAAAAAAAATAAAAAGCGTTTCAAAAATGAACCTGAAGGCTTTGGAGGTGCATTCATTCAGACAATTTCGCTTTGCCACTTGCACAGCATAATACCTTTGTATGGCATCATTCATTACCCAGCACAAGAATAACAAAACAATTAATTGATTTATAATCACATCGACGTTGGTTGACATTGTGAAACCAAATTTCTGCGATCATTACCTGCGTTTGCTCGGGATTGGCTATTGCTCGCCAATCGTTCTTAATACAGATTTTCAGTTTCTTATGCTCGCATTAATCCAAAAAACGACTTTAAGCCTCGTTATATCCATTATTTAATATTTGAATATAAATATTCAATACTACTTTGCTGCATTAAATCCAAATCATCTTCTGTAACAAGATCAACATTGCGCTGAATTACTTTTTAAGAAATGGAAACATCATGTTATTTTGATCAAAAAGTATATCGTGAGTAAATCGACTTAGAAAAGAGGTACTCTCACATCTTGCTCTTTGGACAGAATTTTTATTGCTTACTTTATCTCTTATTTAGAGATAAAGAGCACAACATACGCAGACCGTGGCACCATAATGTTAATTGAAATTTGTAGACCTTACGGTAGAATTACCAGCACAGCCGGAGATTTCTGCTTCCCAGTGTAAGCATGACAGAAACGTTCGCCATGTCCGAGAACTCCACAATCTCGACGCTGGACAAACATACCTTTCGGATTATGCATGCAGTCGTACTGAATTACGGTGTGGAATAACATTTTTTTGTGTAACGTATTTAAGCACACTGTCCCGTTTTTGAAATAAAATCGTCTGCTGGAGCTGTCTCATGACGCGGTTTATTATTTTTACTCTCATGAGTAAAAAATTGGCGACTTGGCTCTTCCAAAATGCTTAATATTTTATTATGTACCTCGAGAGAGCTGCAAAGTACTTTGATACTAGTTAAAAGCTTTTTACCAAGAAAGTGTGTTGGCGTAGAACTTTTATTAGAGAGACAAAGTCCCGTTTTCGCCCAACTTCTTTGTTAAATATCATCGTATTCTTGCAACATGAGCCACTAGTTTCCTCTTCTTTAAGAGGGAGGTTTAATCTTCACAACTGTAGAAAGTGAATTGTGTTAAAAGAGCCCCGAATACTTGGGTTACAAAATCGTGTGCTGTGCCATTATATTAGACACATCATACAGAGAGACGAAATAAAGCAACACAAAGGAACACGCAATAGCCGTTATTTCCCAATTTCGCTAACAAGTTCATTCACCACTCACTTTCACAAATTTGCCACCTAGTCCACGTTGCTAATAGCCATTATTACAGGTTATATCTACAGCAATTATTTAAATAAATAGAATATAAAGTATGAGTAAAGAATACATGTAACTAACGCAGAGGTACACCCGCAACCAGTCCAGATTCAAGTTACAAGTAAACCCCTAAAACATTGCAAACAACAACAAAGAGAGTAAACAACGCAAATTAATATTCGAATCATAGCGAGATGTTAAGATTGCAAGTTAGTTTAAGTAAGACATAGGCAAATCGAACGTATTAAGCATAGTTATTTTGACGACATCATAGGATTCTGCAAACAACTCTGAACGGAGTAAACAGTTCATAATTATATTTACACTGACTAAGCTTAGTGAAAATAAAGTGCCTGGAAAACCGGTTAGAAACATTAAAATTTATCTCACCAAGTAATGTGGGCGAATCGACGATACCATTAACTTAATTAAGAAGGAAATACCAAGAACGTTTCTCAAGTGACAGTAAGGATAACAGAAGCAACCTGTTTTCATATGGAGATAAAGAGAAATGCGGATGCTAACCCAAATTGCTAAGGGCAAACAGCAAGAATTCCTTTTGAATGAATTCAATTGAATCTACATAACACTTATGGCAAGGACACTATGTAACAGCATTGGTCTAACTAAGCGCATGTATAACTTTTCCGTAATGTAAGGATCCTTAAGCTCTTTGGATCACCTTTTAATGAAACCAAGCGCGCAATTAAGTTTACGTAAAGAGAACCCATAAATCAATGAAGGCATCTGCAAATGTTCAAGCTTCAAATACTTAATAGTAATCCCCTATTTATTTTGTTTATCTATTTACACGTGAAATTCGGCTCCAACAGCCTCGCTAAGTAGACGCTTAAAAATAAATCTTATGTTGAATATTAGGAATTAACCTTCATAAACCATAAAAAATAAAGAAAGAAGAACAAGATCCGTGTATAAATAAAGAAGGGAAAAACAAGGAAAAGACGAAGAGTTTTTTTTTTAAACGTCATGCTATCCATAGTTTTTTTAGGTTCTCACCAAAACAGCCATTTGTATTAAATCAGCGACAATGAAATATATAAATGAACCGACATTTGGTTCCAAATTCAAACTAGAAGATTATTACGGACTTTTCGTGTTTCTGTTATGAATAACAGCAGCAATGCTATTAATTAGCACTTGTTTGTCAGCTCGCTCTCCCATTCTTATTATCTATATTGGCGAAATTTCTGCTAATATTTTTTTAATATCACTTTCCCTCAAACGCTTGCAAAGTATAAGTGCTATTTATGTTCGCTCTGTTAAACATTGAGTTGTTTTTTCTTTTGTTCTAATTACATATGTAATCACGACAAACTGTAATATTAATACACAAGTAAAAGTTGATTTAAAATAAACTATGGAATTATGAGCTGAAGAGAAAAGTGCATTTTATTTCGAAGTTACGGACGTAACAGAAGCATAAACACATTTGTGCTTTTAAGTGACATATGCTTGCTTCGTCACCACAATCAACATTAAAGTCGTTTTCTTCTATACAACTATCACCACCGACGTCTTTAGTACTTGATTACTTAATTGTTACTACGAAACATTCAGATGTTTCTACCAAGTTTTTATCTTTAACTATAAAGGAAGACTACGTTAATACTCATATTGATGATAACGAAGCAAGCGGAAAAGGATACACTGGTACTTTTCTGGATATACCATATATGCAGATATCTTAAAAAAAGTAATCTGTGATCACTTTCGTGATCAAGCGGAATTTTACAGGCAGTCTATGCGATGCATTTATACAACATGAAAAAATAAACATAAATTAGCTATTGAAAAACTCATTTTTGATAGGATTGTGAAGAAAATCTGGTTTACTTCTTCCGATGACTATAGCGAGCATAGATACTACGTTGTGGTCTTTATGTTAAGAGTCTTGCTGCAGAAAAATTCGAAATTCTTGATGTGATAACAAATCGATTTACAGCATAATAATCGGGAAAATAAAAAACAGTTCAAATTGCGCAATAGTTTATAATAATTTATTAATTTATATAAATCTTTAATTCTGGAATATAAATAATATAATAATTATATAAAGTAAATAGATAATTACATAAAATAAATATAGAAAATTGGATAATACAAGTCAAATATATATGTGTGTAAGCAAGTAAAATTAATAAATATATAAACACAGTAAGTCTATTAGATGAAGATAAATATAATAAACAACATATACAACATATTCTTCTGCATGTTTCTTGACATGAAAATTTTTATTGAAGTTTGTCAAAGCGTTTGGAGAAGATAGAATTTAGGATTTTTTAATTCTTCAAAAGTAAATGATGAAAAAAAAAATTATATTTGCTACATATATAGCTGCTGTTTGGTCTTTTTCGCACATACCCACTTGCATGCATGTCATAGTCCATATTCCCTTAAAACAATTAATTATATTTGCTTTTCAAAAGTTTGAGAGACTGCGACGTCAAGAAACTATTAACAGAATCTGTGTCCATAGAAATAAGAAGAATTAGGGAGCAAGCTATCAAATGGCTGCTAATTAACCACATTTCTATTATTATTTACAACAGAAATGAAAAAGTCCGTAATAATTTCCTAATTTGGATTTTGAACAAAATGTTGCACCACCTATTTATTTCGTTGCCTCTGATTCTTACGATTTATTTAGTTCTCTCTTGTTAATTGAAACAAACCACAACTAATAATTACTAGCCATATATATATTTTCATGTGTTACATTAAACTCCACTTATATTGTTATAGCAAATGGGCATGCTTTTTCTATTTTTCTATTTTAGCCCTTCTCCTTTATAGGTATAAAGTTGCTTATAGGCCCGTTTATGCCATAAATATATGAATAAAAAGGAATTATGACACTTATATTGTCCACCAATTGAATGTACTTTGGCAGATTAATCAAAATAGATTGTTTCTGCATACCATATCTAGCTTTGAAATTGAAATTTTATATCATGTGGTTCTCATACATCCATCATAAAAAAGTCATTATTACATTTTTCAAATATTGTGCTTTTAGGCCTCATATTGAGAAAATTATGACTTATACAATACACAATTTTTCGCTACATGATGAAGAAAGTTGTGCAAAGAAAACGGTTGGTGGTGAGATACAACGTAAAGAAAACATTTACCAATAGCATTTGTTTAGCAAAAGCTTTAATTATGAAGATGGCAATATAAATTTTGAATCGTTTATATTACTAATAAAAGAGTCTTTAAACATCCATAGTGATTTTGTTAGAAATTCTTCCGGGTCCTATTCACATTTCGTAAATATTATACAAATATGTGCTCAATTTGCATTCCAAAACTTCTCCTTCACCTAATAGAATCTGAAAGGTTTTAATAACTTCCAATTAGTGTCAACATTACAACGAATAAGGCAAAATGGGTTAGTGTGGTAAAAAAGAAAAATATTAGAATGGCACTATATAGACGATTCTTTTTGAGCTTTATGAATATCATCATTATTTCTTGCTTCTTTCACACCATAATTTAATTTTTTTTACCAGAGGTGGCAGTGCACTTTTTTAAATCGCAAGAAAAATTTTTTCGTTCAACATTTTTCCACATTTTTTTTTAGTGGACATATAAGCTTAGTCGAGTTATTCTCAACAAACAAAAAAAACAATTCTTTTAGTCTTCTTTTAAATATGTAGTAGAAAAAGGGCCCATTTGTTCAATGCCAATTCATGTTAGGAACTCTACAGCATACTGTGTACTTTGAGGATCGAATTTTACACTGTTTAATTTTTATTTTCTTTTTTGTTTTGGTTTCAATGGGTGGCGATTTTACAAATATGGAATTAGCTATTTCTTTGGAAAATAATAGTTACTCATCGCTCGCGAATATGGACAACAGCATAGATCAGCAGCAAGCCAGCGGAGCGCAAGTAGGCAGCGATGTGACTACTACGGTTATGGATTTGCCGGTGACTCTTCTAGAAAGAAATGATGAGTCGGCTTTCCCACGTTGTATCCACCAACGCGCGTTGAACCATAGCAATAGCATCAACGGGATGAAAGAAAAGAGTTCCCCTGCGGAAACTTTGTCCGTGTCCACTACTGTCGGTACTGTTGGAAATTCACAAGTACAGGCAGCTAAAGTTCTAACTATCAAAAACCTCAACAACGAAAATAGGCAGATTAATATTTCTTCCAATTTTGACAACACTAACCAGGCTAACCATAGTAATAGCAGCAATAATAATACCTCGCAAAGTTCCACCATTACCTCTTTAATATTACTACAACCTTTAAATAAAACTCATAACCCGCCAAATTCTGGAGCATCAGCTATTGGTCGAAATGATTGCTACATTAGTACTACAAGCACGACAGTGCTACCGAGTTTTAGCCAGCATTACTCCGAAGGCAAGTTTCCCTCAAGTTTTCTTCCTCTTTGAAAAAACAAATTGCACTCTTTTTCCTTGGCTAAGTTTTTTTTTTTATATAAATATACTCCTTCTTTGTGTCTAATAAAGTTTAATATTTCCTATTTGATTTGCACAAACTGTTCTTTGCCTTATAGAAAGAAAAATTAAACAAAAATAGAACATATCTTTGGTGCTGTGTACAAAATCTGCAATATTGTTAGAAGATAATGAACTATAACTCATATATTTTTTTCTTTCAAAAAAAAAAGCTTGTGGTTCTGTGGTACCATCCACGGATTATACTTACAGCCCAACGTATGCACAGTATGGCAACGCTTACGGAACCTATGGCTATGGGTCAAGTAGTGGCTTACTTAGTAAGTTCTTGAAATATTTTGAGAAAAGTACAAAATAAGATTTTATTTACTTAGTTCCTTTTCTTCCCAAATATTTTAGATTCATACTACTATGAGGGTGTACAAAATCAAACCACGAACACAACTGCTTCAAATCAGGAAATACGTTCCCCTTTGGCGGCTACGCGGGCTAATTCGTTGGCGTCGGCGGCCTCACCTACTGGCAGCGCTTGTACTAAATCTGAATCGTCGGATATTTTTCTTGTCTAGTGACTTTTGAAGCTTTTGCAGCAGATAATTATCTATAGGCAATTGAAAAGAGCGAGGGATTGATAATCTGCTACATATTAGCTAAATTACCAAAGCCAAGCAAAATGTGTTTTTGCGGCGTGCGCCGTACATTTCGATAAGTAGCATTAGCGTGCGTACATATATGTTTACATAAATACGTAAAATTTGATAGCAAATTAATCGAAGCTCGATGTACGTCGCATATCGAATCGTATACGTTCTATATTTTTCCAATTTTGTACCATCTGATAGATTAGTACAAACTAAAATTTAAATGCTATGTATTATTTTATGAAAATTTTTCGATAGTTGTACGAACCCTTGCGCAGAATCAAACGAGTTTTAAACTCGACATGGATATTGGAATAAACAAGAATCTAGGATCACAGTTAATACTCCCAACTAAATTTAATGAAAAATAGAAGATCGCATTTTCTTGCAAAATGTAGGCATGGACTGCGTGGTCTTTTAACATAATCCAAAAAAAGTGATAAGAACGATTTTTGTTCTTTTAGACGGAGTTTTGAGTTGTTAATTACTATTTGAGTGGACGGACTTGTATGACTAAATCACGACTACATCGATTTGGCTATGCATACTTATTAACATATAAAATAAGTCAAAAAAAAATATATATAAAAAGTACATATAAATGCATTGTATTATTAAAAAGATATTAACTAGAATATAACTGTTGGAGAAAAAATACTCACGCACATTTTAATCCAATCAATCCTCAAAGTCGTATATGAGGGTGGCTAGAAAATGTATTCTATATAAAATCATGGTAACCTTTTTGGATGTTAGCGCACATTTCCCACGACTCAATAATTTAACTTTAAGATAATGACGCAACTTGAAATACAATGACCGTCATTTGACTGGTTTTATACATCCTCTTACTTTCACAGTTAAAAGCACACTCTTCTTCCAATGTAAAGCAAAACGCATCTCCCAAAGGAAATATTACAGAAATCGCACAAAAAAGACAACCCTTTAAGGTGATTTGTTTAATACCAATGGATCGATATCAAAATATCCAATATCCTCAACCACTCTATGTTTATAAAAAATTGTTTCGAATATAAATTTATTTGTCTGTCCGGTTTTAAACGAGGCCGAGATACTTCTAAAGTACAGCGGACTACTGTGACTGGAAAAGTTCACTTTCTCTTTCAGAATTGTATATTTTGTGACGTAATTCATAGATAACCGGGAATAGTCACATCAACTACAACAAGTATGCAATCGTGTATACCTCGAATTGATTAAAAATTAATATTTAGAGCAGCAATTCACTAATGCAAAATACACAACTTTATGTTAAATTTTAATTCGAAGTATTCTTATTGCCATAATAAATCTATTCCTCAATTATATCACCCGCGCTTAAAAGTCGATACTATGGTAACAGGAAAATTATGTTACTCATGTAAAAACTATTACGACGCGTGCTTATTGTTTCATATTATTTAAAGTAAGCAACAAAGACATAAAAAAGTGAATTTACATGATCTAACACTCGCAAAATATTTTTGTTTTTATTTAAGGCTAGCAAAGATCTATAAACCAAAATGTTTTTGGCCTTGTAAATTTATGTTTTAACAGCTATATATTCTGCCTAAAATTAATTTTAATTAGGCCCAGATATTCTATACATATCACATATGAAAATTTCTCTTGGTGTTTTAATTATCACCAAATGTATCAGGAAAAATACAAAATATTTTTACATAAGCCGCAGTGATAGTGGATCAATTAAAAAGTGTAATGCTTTTATACTGCGTATAGCTACGACCAAAGTAAACTCTATCGCACTGAAATTTGAACCCGCAAAAACTCACATGGTAGTCACGATTCTTACCTACTCGGCTACTAATGCGGATAGATACGTCTGATATGAGCTTTATAGGCAGATATCGAAGGCTCCTATTTCTTTCTCTCCGTCCCTCTTTCAACCTTTTTTTCTTTCTCTTTACTAAGTTCTAATGAGCTGCCTATGTTAAAAATTACGCTGATTCGGAATGCAAACTTCCTTGCGCTAAAAAAGTTGAAATGAGCTGATGAGATCAGTGTACATTAATAAAGGGCAAAGAAACAACTACCATTTCACTATTTATCGTTCTCCATGAACAACGAAGCAATTCTTCGTACACAGAAAAATAAAAAAAATTATACTGTAAAGTAAATGCACTTAAGATAAACTATTACGTAATTAATGTGAAGCTATCAAAAATAATTTCCTTTTTATTTCTAAAAATTTGAATTTAACCCAAATATAATATATAAAACTTTAATTTTTAAGTAATTAATGCTTTTGTGAAACTTGATGACATTGGATATGTAATTAAACATGACTGAAATATTAAGGCACTTTTTTCACGCCTTAATTTGTGCAAAACTGATCGCCAATAAATAAGTTATGTAACTTGGCAGTGAAATTTGAAGTTTGAACTATAGTTTTATTGCAGAAAAGTATATTAGAGTGAATTATTTACATACCGATTTAAGAATATTGATTATTTTCTTGATTCTACATCATCATAATCACAAAGGAACAAAAGGATATTGGGATTCATACAATGTACATTATGTACATACCGGAGGAAAATTAAAGTGACATATCGCAGAATAGCTTTTGAAACAAGTTACGTATTAGCGTTTACAAAAACTTGATTTACAAGAATGTTGTTGGATAAGCGACAATGTCATGGTTTTTTTTTCGTATTATAACTTAAACATCATCGTTTGTAGTGCGTCCACATTTAGTCGTTTGTGCCACTTTTTAATGCAAAGGTCGCTAGGCAGTTTTAGCATAAATTTCAACAATTTATTCGAACATATTGTTACGAACTGCACTTTTCTTGATACGGTCCGTATCACTAAATTGTGGATATTCTTTTCAAGAGAAATACAGTTCAAAATTCTTTTAACTTTAAGTTTCTATATTTACAATATATTTCTTAAAGGGTAGGATTATTTACATTATATACAATACTCTTGACTTCTCAACACTAATATTCTTTTTCGACTCAAATCTTCTTGTAAGACTGACTCTGCATTCCTTAAATAGTCTATTCATATACATTTTTACAAGCATGTTACTATTACCTAACTTCATGGCTTCATTTTTAATCCGTTAACCTGCTTTTCCGCTAATCGTTTTCCTCGGCTGGCAGCTGCATGATGCGCCGCGAATGCGCAAATGGGTTTTTCCCTCTCTGCTCTTCCGGTAATCTTTTTCTTAGGTTTCTTCCTTTTCTGCTTTTTTCCCTTGAGAAAGGATAGTTTGGACTGGTCGTCCGGGACGTGTGGATAGTCCAAAGGCAAGTGTGGCTCCGGCTGCGTACAGTATGAGATCACCCAAAGCTGTATAGCTTAGTGTAAGTTCTGGTTTGAACGAGAAGCCAAGAAGTAAAAGGGTGTCCACGGGGGTCAGGTTGCCCAAAAGTTGGATTGCTCCGGCAGGAAGATGCACACTAC
>KK502562.1:555952-591042 GCA_000688735.1 Glossina austeni
TGTGGGAGTTACTAATCATCCAGGTGGTTACCCCAAAGTTTCGCGGGGAGCTATTTAAGAGGTGCTTAGATAGGCCTCGACGCAGACCACTAAGCGAGAATTTGGCCCACACCCATTTTCTATTGCGGTACTTCAGGGTAGCGAGGCCCCCTTCAATGGGGATTGTCTCTCTCCCTGAGGGGTCGTAAATCAACTTACTTTCGATTGCCAATGGTTGTAGGCAACCCGTCTGATTAAGGTTTCACACCAGGTGCAGACGTTAAACCCTCAGAGAAATCTGTCTGCTTTTCCGCTAATCTCTTTCGTCGGCAGGCAGCTGCATGACGCAAATCAATTAATTGGAATGAACTGGATTTGGAATTTCCGAAACAATATTACAACTTTTCAATGTGACTTATTCCACATTTACACCGTACTGTACAGGCGTATAATAAAAGGTCTTTCATTAAAAGTTATGCCTTTTAAAATTTGAAAAAAAGCTTATTTTTTTTCTTCTTTTTGGAAGCTTAGACGTTCCCAGTGTGTTCTGAACAAAGTATCTTGCAAATATTCACCGCTAACACACTACCGCACATCATGCCTCTGATTGTTAATCATTCTCACCATTATTAGTTGCTTTACGTCTCTGATGGCATGGCGAATGTTCGGCTCCGAATGCCCGCTCAAATAATATGTCGATATTTGCTTTGCATAGGTGGTACCCGTTGTGCATAATATTCTTTTTGAAAGCAAATTCAAGGAAAAAAAAAGTAATTCATTCGTTTTGGTAACAATACCTCAAAAACGGTGCATTCTTTTCATACAAAGTATACTTTTCGTGAAAGCCCGCATATTGGAAGATTTCAGCAAAATTTAGCAAATTTAATTTACTTCTCAAAAGTTTTATTATTTTTCAGATTTAAATAAACAGATCTATGTGATACAAATTCCATAACGTTAATTTTTTTGCTCAATCGCTACTATGGATCCTCACCATAAAATATTGTAAATTAAAACTTTTTTAAAGAATTTTCTATTTATGAGAAATCTTATGTGAAGTGGGCTCCAAGAAACAACCCGTTTGGCCCACTTCATTTTTATGTCAAACTACTATTATGAACAAATTTTCATCATAAAACATTAACAACTAGGCCTTTTTGACATAGAAATGTTTAAATATCCTTTTATGCGGTGTTATCCAAGAAAAAAACCAACTGTGATTAGTTTGATTTCTTTGTCAATTTACTATTATAAACCCATAATCACAATGAAATATCGAAAATTAAACTTTCTTACCATATAAAAGTTCACTTTTCGTAGACACGCTTATATGAGAGGGGGTTAAAAAATTTCCTCTAGATGAATCAATTTAGAATGTGGAAATACCTTTACATAGTGAGATTTGCCGAAAATTTTAAAAAATTGCAGTATTTTTACACCGTGCGCCACTTGTAGTGCGGTTTTGCGGACTTATTTAACACACGGAGAAGCTTAAGGTAGACCCACTTTTTATTCGATTCGAAATCATTTTCTCAATCAAGCCTGTCTGTCAGTCTGATCCGTGAGGATCAATTAGCGGTTAAGTATTTAAAAGAAACATGTAGTGTCCCATGTTTTTCCAAACTTTAATACTGCGCAAATTTTAGTCTATGTAATTTCATGCTTAATCTTATTTATTATATTGTATCCTTGTTATCCACTCACGGAATTTATCGCACGTACATTATAATTTATTGTAAAATAAAAAAACTTCTTTATCGTTGTTTATTAAAAACTATTGACTAGTAACGGCTCTCGGGCTACCACCCCCGGGGGTAATCTGTTTGCTTCGCTAGCCGATAGCCCAAAGCAAAAACGTAAAAACAGCAAAAGCTCCTTTTCTGAATGGATTTTAGCTCCTGCAAAAAATTCGAAGTCTATAATAATCGCATCTCTTGATAGAGAGAAACCGAGAAAGATTACCCATTACGCAATACTTCTGTTTTGTTCATAGATGTTTGGAAGGCATAAACAAAGAAGTGAAAGGTATAACTGGAGTCAGAGATGAAGTTTGCTACTTCTAGTTAGAAATATCGATCTCACTAAACAATTTCTAAACTCTAAACAGTTACGCGGAATATGTAAATTCACCACAAGATTGAACAACAAATTTAACAGCTTTGAAGGTACAATATACTCTCCTTGTTTTAACCATATTCCCGAGAACGAGGTTGTTAGAGAACTTTCTTCCCAAGACGTTACAAATGTGTATAAATTCATAAAAACGTTGGTGACAAAGAGTTGCGTGATATTATTATCTTTCGACCGTCATCACTTGCCCGGGAAATTGGATATAATCTGGTATGCAGTTAAGCTTAGAAAATACCAACCCAATGCAATGTGAGGCAAGAAATGCCTTTAAATTTGGCCATATAGCCAAATGTTCCAGTTCTACCAGCAATAACTGCAACCTTCCATTACATCCTTCCACACACTGCACAAGCGTAATAGTCGCTAGTTATAAAACGTCGCAAACTAATACCAACCAAAGCAGCAGTAAGTAAAAATCAACCGCCAGAAAAATGTAAAAGAGAGATTTGGGAAAACCTTTCTTGGTTTATACTTTGTCTTTCAACTGTATTTGCACAATTCGTTTCATATTCTTTAGTTACAGCTTTTGTGTTTTTATTCGCATTTTCACAACATTTTCATATGCACCGCTTTCGTCTTTCATGTCACAGGCATAATTTTCTTTTGTTGAGCATAGTTTACCCTATTGGAGCTACTTTCTTTTTATCGAGCCTACTTTCTGGTTGTTGAACACCCAAATGGAATGAATGATGTGAAAGCTTAGCAGAATTAAGGATATTAGAATTATGTTTAATGTAAAATAATTCAAATTCACGGTTAAGCCAATATAAATGAATAACGAAATAATGGTCGTAAGTAAAAAGGTTTAACGACTGTATTATTTTGCAAACTTCACTCGACAGCTTCTACTTAACGACTTTGCGACTTTAGAACTGCATTCGCTCACTGCCACTGAGACTTATTACAAACATAGCAAAAAAATTTGGTTATATCTTCTGCCTAATATTCATATATTGATTAACACTAAACTATTATTTATTAACATTTAACAAAATACTGCTTACCTTTTAAATTTTTTTTTGCTTTCGAATTTTCTACTTTGTTTCGATTTTGCAAGTAACAAGGAAGTATGAACTATGAGATATGACTTGTATGTCCAGATTAATAAAAATTTTTAACCTATCAATGGTTATACGTAGTCAGATTAAAATGACTTTAGGCTTAATTTGATTAAGAAGCAATTTTACAAAAACTTTATAAGGAAAAAAATAATAAAAATAAAAATTTTGATAGGTTACCATATATTCAAAGTATTAATATCGTAAAGAAATGTAGTAGTTGGAATTAATATTATTAGGGTCAACTACAAATTAATTCCTTTAGGTGAGCATCGTTGTGATTATTAAAATATCATTTAGATTATTGTATATAACGTTGTTAAAAGAGCTGCTAATATTTGCGATGCTTAAAGGTTAAAACTTGAGCCACTTTTTTGTATTGCACATTACTTGGTGAGGATCTAATCATTTTGCCATACCGGTAATCGCTCATAGGTCTGAGAGCCTTTTAATTTCGCAGCATTTGAATAGCGACTGCGGCAGTGATTTAAAAACGTGCGATGGATGAATTTCGCAGACAAAGCGTTCGCTTTTGCTAGCTGCAATTATATTCAACGTCTAACAATTGGAACATTATGATATTCTTCCTTACGAGTGTCTATGATGGAAAGAATGCACACAAGAGAGCGGTGCTACGCGAGCATGGAAATCGGCTTTTCGTTTAGAATAAAACCGCAGTGGCTTGGCACCCAAATAAAATTCCAACTCCCTACGAAATAATTGCTTAACATGTCATATATTTAAAAAACTTATAAATTATATGACAACATTTTTCTGACGCTGAGCAACTGACAAAACAACAATAGGAATTAATATTAAGTTTCATTTTTGCACCTAAAATTATATCATAAGAAGGACATATGGAATATATATATTTTTTTTTATAAAGGATAAGTTAAGAATATGTAATTTTTATATTTTTAAAATATACAAAAATAAATAAAATAAAAATAAAAATTTAAAAAAAAAAACATGAAAATAAAATTGTTCTCTACTCTAATACTAAAAATAATGCATTGTACACGTACGGTTACACTCAAGAAGGACACATCTAAAAACCCTTATGGAGAGAGACGGACCGACGAAACCTACTTACGAGCTGGACTGATCTAATACCCAGGGCCGCTATATGCCTTCAGATTATGATTTTGAGTGGGAGAAAGATTTGGGGCCCTAGAGGCCCCCTAGCCTACTTTTCTTATTTAAATAGAAATTTTAGCGCTTATTTATTTATTTACTTTATTTACTTATACATGAAACTCAACTAAAACAAATTGACAGTCGAGTTCGATTGACTCTTACAGTAATTCTTATATGAATTAATATTAAAACCTAGTATAAGTATATATATATTTATATATATAAGTATAGTAAAACAAATAAGAAGGAAAATAAGAAAAAAAAGCATATACGGTACTAGCACCACACCCACAACCAGTACAGGGCCAAATTGCAAATGAATCCCTAAGCCATTGCAAACATGCAAATGCTTAGCAACCGATAATAGTTAACAAGAATTAATTTTCGAACCATAATGGCTTATTAAGGTTAAAAGTTAGTTTAAGCACGACATAGGTAAATCGGACGTATTAAACAATGTTGCTTTAATGGACTTTAAAGAATCTGATAATGAAAATAAGTGATAGACGTCATTTGGGTTTCTACAAACAACTCTGAGCGGGTTAAACAGCTCATAATTATAGTTACATTGGCTAAGCTTAATCAAGATGAAGTGCCTAGGGAAGCAGTTAGGGACATCAAAGCTTATCTCACCGAGTAATGTAGGTGAGTCAATAGTATCATTTATTACTTTCATTACGGAAGAAAAGCCAAGAATAAGTCTCTAGAATAAATGTAGAGAAGGTAAGTACAACAGAAATAACCTATTTTCGTAGGGGGGAAGAGAGGCAGTCGGATCCCAACCCAAATTCATAAAGGCAAAGAGCAAAAATTGCTCTTGAGTAGATTCAATTCTATCTACATAGAACCTATAGGAAGAACTCCACACAACAGAGGCATACTCGAGTATAGGTCTAACCAAACACATTTGCAGCCTTTTCATCAAGCTCTTTGGACCAGCTCTTTGTAAAACCAAGCGAGAACCTAACTTTGCTTAACGAGAGCTCAATATGTAATTTACAACGTAAACTAAGGTCAAATAGAACGCCTAAATCTGTGAACGAATCGACGTCCTTCAACTTGTGCGAATCAATGAAATACTGAGTAATGAATGAGTTCCTTCTTCTTACATTTATTTAGGTTTAGTGTCATATGATTCAACGAGCACCATGCAACCAAATTATTCAAGTCAGTTTGAAGCTGATGTGATTGCGATTCCACGGAAAAGGAAGAAAACAGTTTCACGTCATCATCATATATTAAGATCTGGCTGGATTTAATCACTGAAGACAAATCACTAATGTATAGATTAAATAAAATGTGGCTGCCTTGAGGTACGTCTGACGTAACGGGGAATTCATATCAGGTGATGAAATTAAACAAAACCCTGAAGGATCTATTGTGCAGATAAGAGCTTATCCATTTCACTAAATAGAAAGGGCAGCTTATGAGACTTGTGCAGCATGATGACCAGCGATATAGGATACCGAAAGGTATCCTAGTCGAACGAAAAGAGCAGGTTAACCCATAGATGGTCTTAGAATTTGGTTCGGTGCCTTTGTTTACTTGCAAATGTCGCATGTAGAGATATACTCTGAGATTTGTTTAACCATTTTCGGGCAATAGAAAAACGTCTTTAGGCGATTATTGCTTCCGGCTAAATTTCCTCAAGGCGCTCAAGGGATGCTCCTGACCCCACCTAATTATCTCATTGGTAGGATCAGATGGAAACCATAAATTCTATGACTTTTGTTCTTGAACCATATTTCCCGTAGCGTACTCTGTTCACTTGTAAATATAAATATATATTCACTTGTAAATATAATATATTTTGGATCTCTATTTTAACTTAGTCTGCAATCGATCTCTTAAAGAAACAGCAGAAATTGGAACGCGTCAGAAGTCAAATCAGTTTCGATAAAGCCCGCCAATTCTTCTAAAAACAAATAATCCAAACGTAAACTATTGATTTCTTCCCAGTTTCAGAATGTATGAGAGACAACGAATCAGGGTCTACGTGTTGACTTCGTATCCCATTCTTAATTTCGAATTGAAAGCTGGCAACTTCAATGATCATCTGCCCAATCGAACGTGAAGATCGTTTTGGGATATTTAACATTTAAGAGAAGCGTGATCTGTAATAACTTCAAACTCATGATCTTCCAAATAGGCGCGAAACTTTTTAATTGCAAAATAGGTAGCTGAACATTTTTGTTCACACACGAAATAATTCCTTTGGGCACTATTAAGCTTATGGGACATATACGCGATTGGGACTTCTCCATTTCGCTTGTTTTGAGATAATATGACACCTACTCCAAATTGATTGCTGTTACATAGTGTAGAGAATAGGTGAGTAAAATCACTATTATGTAACCACGACAAAGAACATAGTTTGTCTTTAAGATCCGCAAAAGAGATTATTTCTTCATTTAACCATTCGACATTCTTCTTTTTCTTTCACATATCGGCCAAGGAGATGAGCAAGTTGGTATCAACAACAAGCTTTCAAAAATTTTCTTTTGTGACGTACAGCAATTCGACAAAGGATCCTCACAAATGGACTGACCCTTGTCAGCACCCATTTAGACCGCGCTATGACCTATAAAATTATATTTTACTCGATTTTTCAAGAATTCGCTCTCTAATAGTTAAACTGGCTTTTCACATACGTAATGGAATTTCTGACAATATTTGGAAATGCTCATCAAAGGTCTCGGAGCACAATTAGCAAATCATCTAAGTCAACCAAAACCTGTGACGTAGGTGAGGTGAGATCGCTTTGTCCATTAAGTAGCACATGGTTTAAGGTGCGTCGCAGTATCCAAGCAGCATTGCGCGAATTTTTATGGTCGATCAGGCAGTGTAAAGTATTCTCTTTCAAATCTTCATCCAAAGGTACTTGTCAAAAAGTATATTTTAGATCAAAACTCGTGACGAATTCTGGTAATGTACTTAATATTCCATCAATAAAGGGCAAACCGAAGCGTCTTTTACCGATTCAACCGCACTTTTGCTGGCTTAATAGCTAAAGTAACAGGTGAGAACCAAGAGTTTTGGATCTTCTCCCTTAACTTCTACAGCGAACATTCTATCCATTTCTGCAAACAGAAGCTTCTCTACAGCAGGTGATACGGCGAAATGCCTTCAGTAAATTTAGTAGTAGGTTTACTAATACCTGTACTAACAGCGTGAGAAATTAAGAAAGGCCCACCTAATCCTTGTAGTTTAGTTTTATAAGACGGAATAGCAAGAATCCCTCCTTTCAGTTTTGCAGTTTGTATTTCATTAAGCGCATGAGCGATATTAAGCTCTATTGTTTTCTGAATACAGGGAGGAGAAGTACGTATGTTTTCACAAATCAGATCTTTGACGGGACCAAAGGTCCCATCCCAACCAACTTCTAGATACAAATTTTGTTGCAGAGATTGGTTTATCATGAATGTAATAGAGCTAGTTTTAGCCGTAAAAGTAGCAGCGGTGGTTATTCGGCCTACAGCAGCAAGTTTACTGCCATCAAAGGTACATTGAATTTCTATACATTTTAAAGGAAATAAATGAGAATCATCTGAGTGGATGTTAAAGCAAACCGCGGCACAAAAGAATCTTTCATTATATACAATAAATTTTCAAAAGCAACGTAGTCGGCTAGAATATTTGTAAATTGCAGAAAGATATAAAAATTCATTGCAAATTCTGGCTTTAACTTTCTTCTACGCATGTAAACGAACATGGTAAGGTGTAAGTGTACTAGTCGGGTGGCTATTTAAGAAGTTAATTGTAGCCTTATTTGCGGATGGAATGAACATGGAGTGGTGAAGTTTTGGTATTGCTAAACACTCATCAGTGTCTGTTTGAATCGAAATAGTACAAGTTAAGACCTTTCGTCGCATCGAACGATTCAGAGAACTCCCTATCAAGTTACTTAGAAGTTTCTTACACTTAAGATTTGTAAAAATTTGCATCCCTTAATCATCGCAAAATCGCATCGCATCTGCTTAAATAATTCCAATCAGTAATTGTTTCGAATTCTTCAACAGCTTCAGCGGCTACACCTTCATCCTCTTTAAGTTCACACAGATGACAAATACAAAGATTTATGATCTTAGATTTATTCAGCTCTCCCTACAATAACTCATGGCTCAACAATATGAGTAATGAGTGAAAACAATGGCATAAAACCTAGAAACTACAGCGTGGAATTTCCATGGTAAGCGGTTGGGTTCGGTACAGAAAATTATTAACCGATAAGTCTTCCTATTCATTTTCAATAAATGCTAAATGCAGACAGGAAATAATGTTATATACCTTACGCAGCCCCAAATCCTAATCTGTATGACTGATAGGTGGACTAGAACGGATCGGAAGTGAAGAAGTGTTAGCATATGGACTATCAGAATTGGAGTGATGTTGAGTTGTATTTATAATCAATTGGGATCTAACAGCTTCGATAAGGAGAGCCTGTAACAATGAAATTCCCATTCTGTTACTGGGCAATTGTGATTACCGTTTCTGCACCATTTTTATGTGGGCTAGGTATTCAAGTCAATATGGATTGAGTTTCTTTCGAACCATCAGGAGGCACGTCGAGCCGATTGTACGACTTCAACGTGTTGAGCTGGCAGGGCTCGTCACAAATGGGGCAAACTTGATTCTCATTCACGTATCATTCAATGCGCTCTTTGTGGAACACATCATTGCATCACATCGTGGGGTGGAAAATAATATCTTAGAAGCTTGATACCTCTGTATGGACACGGCACGATGTATCAAGAAGCTATTAGCCAAATTCGACTGATTAGCGCTATCTCTTGTACGGGATGCCACATTTACAACACCAACCAAACGCGGAAATAATACATAAACAAAATATAAGGTGACTTATGACTTTATGTTATCAATATAAAAACAAAGTGCCAAGAAAAGGAATAAAAATTATCAAAAACGAAAGGAAACAAGCTCTTGGACCTTCGTATTTTCGTTTCGTCGTACGTTATTATTGTTTACGAAGAATTTGATCAGTATTTTCTTATTTTTTATTGTATTTACAATTAGGGTATAGTGTATGCGATTGGAGATTTGCGTAGAAGGGAAAGAAAACAAGGTGGATTAGCGAGTCGACTGTTCAGTTTTTTTCTTCGATATTATTTTCCGCGTTCTGTACGTACCGAATGTTGCGGGAATTTCTGCAAAAATACGTGGGAGAAGCTGCAGTAGTCAACTTTGGGCCAACAGAGCCAATCGTCTGTTTCTACCTGCATTCTATTTGCTTTTATTGTCCCTAACCGTTCGAAATGTCGTCGGAGAAAATGGTTCCATCCGTTCGGGGATGACGACTAAGCTGAGCCAGCCATCCCCTATTCGTAAGTCAAGTACCGTGCTGCCGTTCAATAATGGCGATTAAGCTGAGCCTTCCGTCCCCTATCCGTAAGCCAAAAAAAAATATCTCTGTTAGTAAAGTCGAACACAAGGAAATATTTTGTTCTAGATCTTTTACCTGCTTGGCTGCTTTAACAGAAATGAAAGACCGAGCATGTTGTGACACGCTCTTTTATAGTCGCGATCACCATCGCTGTCCCGTTACAGAATTGCACAGTTGCAGTACACAGGCTGTCACGCATTATACGATGTATACGTTACAATACCAATGCTTACTTATAGATGTGTTATAATAATACTCATATTAATGCTATCTTATGTAAGTGTTAGTACTTATGACTAAAACGTATGATCATAAATATATGGAAGCTATGGGCAGATAATAACTATTTTACAATGTACAGCCGTTAATCCCCACATAGCAAGAACAATTCAATCTGCTAGCCTTAGCAAGTAATATTTCAGAAATAAGGGTAGGTACCACGACATATATATCATTATGTATATGCCTGTACCAAAAAACTCAATGTACAATCCTTAGCATATTGACGGAACTGTTAATAAACAAGTAAACGTTTAGGCATATGATTTTTCGTGTGACAACAAGAAGTCTAAACCGCAAGACCGTTAGGTATGTACTTATGCATTATACGTACCATTTATAGTGAAATATATGCATTGCAACTATGAGTCAGTAACAAAATAAATATTAAGACATGTAACGTTGATCCCTAATTAATAAGAACAGTTCAATAGACTAGCCGTAGCTTATTAATAAACATGCGAGCGTGTTAAGTCTGTGGTCTCGCTTGCGAGAAGCGCAAATATATATAGAGCATATAGCTCATTATGTGTATGCCTACCAAACCGGGAACCGAAGGGGTTATCATATTCGAAACCAGGTCAACTGTTTTGGAATTTGATTGCTAGTAGGTTGGCAACGCCGATCTTGACAGAAAGGTCTCTTTTCTCATGGCCGCCACGTCACGTTTTGAAGAAGCCGGAGGAATCCGCAGTAATATATGGGAAAAGGAGTCGTCCTGGTAAGAAAAGATAGGGAGTAGGGAGTCTAGACTAAGGGAACTGTGATTTAGAACGAACGATCTAGGAAGGAACGGGGTAATGTCTAGGATATCCACTATTTGCCCATAGAAGGTTAACCAATCTACTTAAGGCAGTATATGATAGAATTTTTGCAACTTTTAATGATGACTCATTAAATAAAGATTGTAATAGGGTTACAGGAAGTTTATATTTCATCTGTGAAAATTTCTTGGAATGGAAAAGAGGCGGAGAGGTAAGTGAATAGAACGTAGTATCAACGACTGAACGCCTGGATAATCCGGCGAATTAACTTCAGCAATTTTATTACACAGAAAGATCTCTACACCGGCGAGGAATTTTTAATCTTCACAATCTGTACTTCACATTTGTTTTAGCGAATGATTATCTCAATTATCACTTTTTATGGCTTTATGGTTCATGACAAAGGTGCGTATGTGAGTATACATACGTATAGCTAACTTAATAATTATACATACTGCTCTAGTTACCAGAGACAACGAAATATATAGATGGTCCAACATTTTGTTCGAAATTCAAATTAGGAAATTATTACGGAAATTTGTGTTTCTATTATAAATAACAGCAATAAAAGCTGTTAATTAGCAGACATTTGACAGCTTACTTTTTCATTCTGGTTGTCCTATTAACAATTTCTTGATATGAAGCAAACACATTATATTTTATAAGACAAGAGATTTTTCTAGCAACATTTGGGTAACAAAATTATCATGTGCTAGATGAAGACATCCAATATAAGCAAACGCTACTGAACAAAATAAGAGAGAGAGTAAAGAGCTGACACGACACATTAACGGAACTTTATATAACATATACACACTATGAACATGTGTAGGCTGTAGCATGACATTTTAAATAGATCTGTGCGTGTATTCGCACTATTATAGAAATATTTCTGTGCGGTTTTACGTTTCTTTTCTTAAGGAATTATACGTAAGCGCATACACAATAAACTCTTAAATTTTTTATTTTGATGTGATTGGCCGATTTTACTTTCGGTATTTTTAAGTGAACATTGTTTTGTAAATAATTTTCCCTGTTTATTAACAAAAAGTTCTTAATATAACTTTTTTTTCCTAGTCTCTACTTTAAGTACTTTTTTTATTTACTAGGTAATTGTCTGCAATTTTCCACACCGCTGCTGAAGTTGTACAAACGTATCACTTTATCTTTTTTTCAGTCTTTACTGCCCCACACAATACATTTTTTGCGCACTTACGCACAACGCTTTATTTTCTATATTTTATTATTCTATATTATATTTTATTTTCTATATTTACTTGTTTATACTTATTTTTTTGTTTTCTATATCTTCGTAAACAATTTGTTTTGAATCACGCACTTGGAGTTGTACTGCAAAAAAGTTATAATTGTTTGCTCAATGGTCAAATCTACATTTCTACGACCGAACTTCTGCAAAGACCAAACATTATGGAAATCAGATAAAATATATCAAAGATATATGTGTAAGCAAATAAAATTAATAAATATATAAGTAAAATAAGTAAATTAGATGAAAACATATATAATAACCTAGAACATATTTTTTTGAATAATAAAAGATTTCTTCATATTTTTTGATATTGATTGAAATTTGTTAAAAGATTTGAAAAATAAGAATTTCGAATTTTTCAATTCTTTAAAATAAACTATGAAAAGAAAACAAATTATAATTGCACCATACATACAACCTGTTTGGTCTTTATTCATACATATAAAATTGTGATATACCATAACGCATATTTGCTTAAAAACACAGAATTCTATATGCTTCTTTTTTGCAACCTTTGGGAAATGGGGGCCCTATATCAAAAAACAAAAGAATAACAGTCACAAGGCTTTCAAGCAAATATCTTTCAAAAGCATACAGAAGACAAGAAACCATTTAAAGACAAAAGATCATTTTATTAAACTATAATTGTTTTCACGGCATAGTGTTGTTTCCTTTATTTCGACTCTTTTGTTTTATAAATTTTATATTTGTTGATGAATCGTTAGCTAACTATTATTGAAAATATGGCAACTACGATTTGTACTTTTTTTCAGTGAGAATTTATCTGTTCAATTTGTGCCTTAACAAAAAACAATTATAGTTTTAAGTTACTATTTTTCTTTTTAGCTCAGTAGGCGAAACAGCAATTTTCTTCATTTATAAGTTTGCTGTATTTTTCTTATTACTTTTTTTTGCAATCATGTATATAAACTATTTGGTACTTGTTTTCTTCTTTTACATATATAACAAGTGTTGAGAGTTGTGGCTAATTTCATTATATCTTGCGTAAAGGAAAAACCCACCCTTATAGTGTACAGGCAGACTTTGGACTATCTTTTTCTTGTTATAAATCTCTCTCTCTCTCTTTCTATTGCTGTTTGTTTGTCTCTGTCTGTCAATAGCAAAAGGAAGATTTATAAAGAACTAAGATGATTAGCGGGTATCCGCTATAATAATTAGATCGGTCGTTGCCCTTCTACAAAAAGGCAATGGAAAATGTGGACGGACACACTCCAAGCAACCACCATAAGCGGGCGATACAAATCGTATTTCGGTTTTGAATACGAACTGAATTATTTTTAATATTAGCATTTATATCTTTACGTTTGTATTTTGATATTGATTTGGCTATGTTCTTTTCATTAAATGTCGGCTGCTGCGTCTGCATAAAACACCGTTATCATCCTGTAGAAAATAGGACTTTAGTCCATTTTTTACTACTTTTCGAGACACCCCTTGAACTTTTTTTAAATATAACCCTACGGACCGCTTCAATTGGTGGTAATTTCCCAGAATTTCTACGATAATAATAAGATTTTCTAACTTATTTTTCTGTTTCTTTTTAGAATGGTTTTAATTTATATATTTTTTTACTTACGCATGAAAGTCAACTAAAATAAATTAATAGTCGAATTCAATTGACTCTTATAAGTAAATCTTATACCACATATTATTAAAAATTAGTGTAAAGTATATAAGATGTACAGAAAAGAAAAAAGTAAAGTAAATAACACAAACAATTAAGCAAAAATTGATGTATAAAAAAATAAATGTATAAATAAATGATGTATAAATAAATAAAAAAGAAAAGAACCATGTACACAACTAGCACAGAGGCACACCATCCAACCGTACAGATCAAAGATGTAAGAGGTCACCTAAGTTGGAAACATGCAAAAGCTTGGCAATCGATAACAGTAAACAACACCAGTTAACTTCCGAAGCATAAAGAGATGTTAAGAACGTAAGCTAGTTTAAATATGACATGTACAAATCACACATGTTAAGCAAAGTTGTTTTGCTACACTTTAAAGAATCCGATATTGAGTTTAAGTGGTAGACATCATTTAGGTTTGTTTAAACAACTCTGAACGGGTTAAATATCTCATAATTATATTTACATTGAATCAATCTAAGGAAAATAGAGTGCCTAGAGAAGAAGAAGGGACATTAAACCTTATCTCACCAAGTAATGTGCACGATCGATAGTACCATTAACTAACTTAATTAAGATGGAAAAACCTAGAATAAATCAACGTTTCTCAAGTGACGGTAAGGATAATAGAAGCAACCTATTTTCATAAGGAGGCAAAGAGACGAGGGGGCTCCAACCTAAATTTCTAAGGGCAAACAGCAAGAATTGTTTTTGAACTGATTCAATTAAATCTGCGTAACACCTATAGGAGGGAGACCACACAACCGAGGCATAGCCAAGTATTGGTCCAAATAAACCCATGTATAGCTTTTTTGTAAGGTAAGGATCCTTCAGGTCTTTGGACCACTTCTTAATGCCACCAAGCGTGGACCTAGCTTTACTTAAAGAGAGCCCAATGTTCAAATTAACACGCAATCTTTGGTCGAATAGAACTCCTACGTCGATAAACCAATCAACATTTTCCAACCTGTATGAGTCAATGAAATACTCAGTACTGAATGACTTCCTTCTTAAGAAAGAAAGCTTCTTGCATTTTTTTGGATTTAATTTCCATGTAACCAAATTATTTAATTGAATTTGAAACTGATATGATTACGATTCCAAGGAGAATGAAGAAAACAGTTTAACATCGTCACCGTACATTAAGATCTGGCTGGATTTAATCACCGAGGGGGGATAATTAATGTATAAAGTAAATACTAGGGTCCCTAGGTGACTACCTTGAGGGACACCAGACGTCACTGGAAATTCATCCGAGGTAATAAAGTTAAACAGAATCTTGAAATATCTGTTATGCAGATAAGAACTTTTCCATTTTGGTGAACTACGTTGTAAGCTCATAGGAAATAAAGTCTGGAGAAATCTTCGGCCGCTCTTTTAACCGTTGTCAAAGTCCTATTAATAATCATAGTCACCTTTCCTGTTACAATAGGTTTAGCTGGAAGCTTGGACCTTGTGAGTACAGATTGCAAAAGCAGCAAAGGTTTAAGGGGCGACATAGTGATTTTTTTTGGTTTACTTTATTCGGGTGTTTACCAATATGCAGCCAAAGCAGCAAGACGCGTTCAAAGGTAATAATCGATATTAAAAAAAGGAAATGTCCGTAAAAAAATAGATAATTTTAAAATTCCTTATGAAAGAAAGGTATTATACAGAATCATCCGTTTTGTGGTTCCAAAAGTGAATGTAAATAAAGCACGCATCTGATTGAGGTTTTGATCCATCTTTTTTTCTATATACTCTGGATTGTTTATACGGGGGTTGACACAATGAGGCGTCATTTTCGCAAAGGGCAGCCGCGCTACCATATTGTTTTACTGGAAATATAAAAACATATGGTTCAAAAACTACAAATAAAGAAATCAATGTAAACATAAACAGCAAATTTCTAAAAAAAATAGCAATACAAAAGTTAATACAAAAGCAAGCTTGTTATTTTATTAGTGATAAGGAAGATTGATTAGATATATGTACATTATTTTTCTCACCTTCATATATGCGTATGGTGCACTAACGGCATTAAAACATGCACGCAAATGCATCATTCATTTATCAACGACTGTAACATTCGGTAGTGTAGCCAAAACACATTATAGTTCTTTTCAAGACCTTTACATAAAGTTTAATTGCTCAGACTGCTTTACAAATACTCTTTGTGTTATATATTATTCTGTGTTTGTCCTTATATTATTTTATTACCTGGCCTTTCACTTTCAACATGTACATTAGTATTTTCTTTTCTTTCAAATACATTCGTGTAAATATATTTGACCAAAAGACTATTTTCCTAGCAACATCACCATTACATACCCCTATGGCTATGCTGCAATACTTTCGATATTTTTGGGATCAACATCTGTGTATTCTGTAATATAATTTTTTTCTGAGTAGACAAATTATCTTTCAAATTAAAATAGAGTATATCGTCACTATAGGCACGTCTTTACGTATTAGTCCGACCGTTAACACACAATATTGGATATTTTTACAAACCGCATGGTTTCATCTAGCCAGTTTGTGATCTGTTTCCACAAAAATTTGTCATCTAAAAATGTATTGGTGAAATTTTTATGCAACCAAATGAAATGGTAAATAAATCTTTTTCAAGTTGAGCGGAGTTTTTCTAAGTTTTCGTTAAAGACAATGAAGCATACGCTATTGCATTGCCAGTATGTATGATACTGACACCCACTAAATATTGGGAAAGCGTCAACTGACATTGTTATTTTCATACACTAATGGAAATACCTTAAAATAAATGCTTACATAATTTTTGTTTTTAAATTTTCGAATCGTTGTTGATTGAACATGATTCCATTCACACTGAACTTCAGTTTTAAGCACGTCGTACAAATTTTTATTTTGTATGGATAATTCTGAAATAAACGAGTCTAAATGATTGGTTATACCTAAAAAACGCTGTAACTATTTAACATTAATAAGATTCGGCTTTAATTTTCTCTGTGCCGAGTCTTACACCATTTTAATTGAAAATTTGGCCTAAAAATGTTATTGAATTTTTGAACTTTTCAATTTTCTTTATTGAACTTAAATCCATTTCTTTTGCACGTACTAAAACCTGCCCTGATATTTTATCATGTTCGATTTGATTAAATGCCATCTATATAAATTAAAAAGCCATCTATATAAATTAAAAAGCCATCTATATAAATTATTAACCTGTCTATGTCCGTAAATATTTCAACCAATTCGCCTGAAATACTATATGTAAATAATTTAAAATAAGATATTGTTAATTGCACTATCTAAAACTCGCTAGTAGCATCTACTAAAGAACTTAGCATTACCCAGTTCGAAATTGAAACCTTCTATGTTGGAAAATGGATAGTGTGTTCTAAAAATTGCTTTATTTAATGTAATTCGAGCATACACATAATTTTCCATTAGTCTTTCCTACTAAAACTATCGAAATGACGCAGTCCGTCGGTTCTCCTACCGGCTTTATCATATTAATTTGCTCCATTCTTTTTGATTTCTTCTTTAACACATCCTGCTTTTATTTTTTAAAAGTCCTAAGCCAATAATATGCAAATGATTTTCCTCTATAATTGCCTATAAAACGCAGTAAGTAGGGAGGCAATCACATCAGCAGTGAGTTCAATAATTTGGTTGCATGGTGCTCTTTGAATCTTCTGAAGCTAAATCTAAATATATGTAAGAAGCTTTCTTTATCAAGAAGAAAGTCATTCATTACTCAGTATTTCATAGATTCGCATAAATTGGAGAATGTCTATTCGATTACAGATTTAGGCGTTCTATTTGACCATAGGTTACGTTTCAACTTGCATATTGAGATCTCGTTAAGCAAAGCTAGGTCCGCACTTGGTTTCATAAAAAGATGGTCCAAGGAGCTTGATGATCCTTACATTTCAAAAAGGCTGTACATGTGTTTGGTTAGAGCTATACTCGAGTATGCCTCTGTTGTGTGGTCTTCTTCATATAGGTGGTATGTTGATTCAACTGAATATGTTCATAAGCAATTCTTGCTGTTTGCTCTTAGGAATTTGGGTTGGGATGCGATTGCCTCTCTTCCTTCCTATGAAAATAGGTTGCTTCTGTTATCCTTACCGTCTCTTGAGAAACGTAGATTTGTTCTTGGCGTTTCCTTTGTAATCAAAGGAATAAATTGACTCACCTGCATTACTTGGTGAGATAAGCTTTGATGTTCCTAACCGCTTCTCTAGGCACTTTATCTTGGGTAAACTTAGTTGCTTAGTAAATATAATTATGAGCTACTTAACCCACTCAGAGTTGTTTGCAAGAACCTAAGTGACGTCTATCACCTATTCTCATTATCGGACTCTTTAAGGTCCATTAAAGCAACATTGTTTAATACACGAGATTTAGCAATGTCGTACTTAAACTAGCTTTTAACCCTAGAAAGTCATTATGATTTCGAAAATTAATTGATGTTAACTATTATCGGTTGCCAAGCTTATGCATGTTTGCGATGGCTTAGGGGTTCATTTGCAATTTGGTCCTGTACCGGTTGTAAGTGTGACTCTATGCTAGTTGTGTACATGCTTTTCTTTTTTTTCCTTCTTATTTGTTTTATTGTACTTATACTAAGTTTTTAATATTAATTAATACAAGTTTTACTTTAAGAGTCAATTGAACTCGACTGTTATTTGTTTAGTCAAGTTTCAAGTATGAGTAGAATTAAAATAAAATAAATAAAAATAAATAAATATAAACATACGTACAAACAACACGAACAGAAAAGTAGCAAAAACAACAACAACATAATAAGAAACACCATTAACACAAACAATAACAACCACAATAACAGCGTAGTAGAATTATCAACACATGCAGGCGCACGTACGACGCATGTGTACAAACGTTAATAGACAAAGGCAAGGTAACAATTTGTTGGATGTCTACCGAATTAGAAAAAATAAATTTGCATTGAAAGGTTTTATATGTGTACACCTTGGCTGTATCGCAAGTAAATGCACGGAGAGTGAAGATAGGAGCACATACTGTCTTAACTACATATGAAAACGCTAATAGAGACCATATAGGCATCCGCTTGAGCCCTAGCTTAAAGATTAAATGAGAGTAATGTATATTAACCTAAACCATTGCACAAGAGCAGATCATAAAATTAACACAGTGAATGTAACAATTTTTCGCGATCCGTATAAGTCATCGCTATGTAGCAGCATATGGGCAAGACAATGCTGCTACTAGGAAGTTAGTCTGCATAAGGAATAACTAAAGAAAGTTTCGAAACATAACGGCTTAAAGGTTGGAGGCATAGTTAGTATTAATATATTTAGTTATTATATGCCACATTGCAGGAATCAAAAAGAATTTGAAGTTGGAATGCATGATTTAATCGCTGCAGTTAAAGGGAAGAACACAGTAATAGTGGAATGAAATTTTAATGAATGAAATATGGAAAGAATATTTCAATAAAAGGCACCCCAAATGCGTGATCCTGCTTGAGAGCCTAACCTCAAACGGCCCGGTTGTAAGTGGGGCTCTATGCTAGTTTCTTTTTTTTTTTTCTCCTTCTTATTTGTTTTATTTTTACGTATACTAAGTTTTAATATTAATTATAAGTTTTGCTTTAAGAGTCATTTAAACTGGACCGTTATTTGTTTAGTCGAGTTTCATGTATGAGTAGAATTAGAATAAATAAATAAATAAGACCGTTGTTTAAAGTTGTTGATGATGCTGTTATGATGTGATTGTAGCAGTTGATGTGAGCGTAATTCGTTGTGGCTGTGATTGTTCTTGTGATGTATTTCCAGGCTGAGTTTGTTGCAGAAGTGGCGTCTTTAACAGCTTTGTATTAACAGCGATAGCCACCTGTTGCCGTTAACGTTGTTTTTGTAAATGTTGGTGATGTTATTATCACGAGTGATGATACGCCTTCTAGTGTGGCCTGTTAGCGGAGAAGGCTTCAGCGGAGCAGGTGCTTCTCAGCGCCTACGGGTACGTTGGCGGCTGAACCGTCCGGCTCCCCACTCTTCCGGCAACTCACGGTTATCACATACCACTCCCTGTGTACCAACAGGTTTCCTCCAATGCGCGATATTGCATGACCTGATGAATGCGTTTGTTCGATGGCTAGAGGCCTTTGCGCTGCGTTTGCTGTTGCTGTTCCGAAACATTATTTCTGGGCTTCTTTATCCAGTTAGTGATTTTATAAGTTAAAGCTGGGGGTGCCACAAGCGAAGGTAGTGCATGCTTTGTAACGTTCGCTTGCAACAATGGTTGATTGAGAAAAGCAGGTGGCTGTTGAAATTGGTGACTGAGGTTGTTGATATTTCCCTTTATACCGTTCGGTATAGGTGAGTGTGAAGAAATTCGTTTAACTTCGGTTTCATAAGAAATTTTGTTTTCATTGCCATTTCTCTGTGCATATTGCCTTTGCTGCCCATACAGCACCCGATTAGTTAGGCTGGTAGTTATACGTCGTTGTTGTCGAATTAACTGTAGTTGTTGTAATGTTATCATAATGATTGTTATACTGCTGAAAAGGAGTAATGATACAAAAGAAGTTGGCATCCACTGTGAGGTCGGCGATATTTGGGTACTACTCTCTGTTGGTGCTTGCTGCTGAGCCAAACTTGGTTGTTGTTGTGCCGTGCCATCGGGCGTGGCATCTGGCTCTTGCTGACGGAGAGTCGTGTCAGCCATCTTGTGCCTTTGGCTTTCTGACAACGGAATGTCGGATCGTTGGCCGAGAGGTAAGGGTCGTGTGTCAACATTGGCCACTATAGGGCTTGAAATGTGCTGATCAGATCCTGGCGTTGAGTGTAGACTTGTACTGGGCGTTGCTTCTTCGAAATCTACTTGTTTCTCCGTCGGGCGTGCATAACTGGTCTCGTAGGCTGCTAGGAAACCCGACTTTACCAGGTTGACTTGTTCGTGGTGGTTGATCTCGTAGGCCACTGTGGATTCCGACTCTACCAGGTTTGACTTGTAGTAAGAGGCATGGCGCCATTGACTTCGTTGAGGATGATTGACTGTAGGCCCGGATGTTGCATTAATATCCTCGCGAGTTTCATTGCAGGGGGGCGTGAATTTCGATGGGTTTGAGGACCTTGCCCCATACCGCTCCGTAGTGGAGATTCTAAGATTTCTTGTCTGGAAGGAGGATTGCCGCTATTGACTTTCAGCGCAAAAGAAGAGCATTGCATTGATAAATCGCAAGTCTCGTTTCTGAGGGTCGTTGTAAGATGGTTTCGTTTCGGGTAGTAATTAGCCTTTGTACCGCAGCGTACCTGTCTGGTGGCATTACGTGTTATGGGCATGGTGCATTTGCTAGATTGGCGGACAATACTGTTCGTGAGGTGGGTACAATTCGCTGTTGGCAGCAGTTGGTGGTTCGTACGCCTCGTTGGCCGCCGATACAGCAGTGTAACGCCTGTGGATTCGGACAATTAAACTGGTGGGCATGCCGTGATCGCATTTATGCGCTTCTTTTGCGGCATTGGGTTCGGTGCTCATGCCCTTTTGCTCGGCAGATCACGCCGTCGGACGACTGGCTGATATTCTCGGTGTGTTTCACGGAGGGCTTCATGCGGCATGTTGCCCGTTGGAATTGCCTCAAAGTCGCTGTCGACTTCCATAAGTTCCTCTAAATTGGTGAAACCTCAGCGTCGTATATATCACATGTAATCGGGTTTCGCATAGATGCGTTCCAATTTTTGTTCTTCCGTCATTGTGGTATGGCGCATCAGGTCCTGCAGTGCCAGCACATAGTCTTGAAATTTCTCTGTCGATCGTTGGGTGCGCCGGCAACTGTCATCTTCGAGTCGGGTAAAGTATCGCGGTGGCAGGAAGAATTTTAGAAAGCCGGCGTTGAACTTCTTCCAGGTCGTCCACCGTTCATTGTTGTCTTTTCCTCTTTTTCTACCAATCTAGCTTCCTTTTTTCCTAATTTTTTTTCAAAAATATTTCCTTCTTTCCTTTTTTTCTTTTGTTTCTCTTTTTTTTTTGTTTTTTTTTTGTAATATATCTTCGCTGGTCCGTACAATTTCTAAAGGGGTGGGGGGTTAGTAGTTAAATTTTATATAAGAGGAAGGACATGTCAATTTGATATCTTTTCTCAACCGAATGAAAAAAATGTTTTCCGCGATCTTGCTCAGTGTTTTCAGTCAGTCTAACTTATATCTTTAACAATTTTAAATGCAAAAGTTTTACGAGCGTTTAGATCTTTTTCAAATCATAATTTTTTGTCATAAATTCAAGCTTTTCTCGTTTGACTTACTACTTATCATTAAACGACTGCCCATATTTGCTTCCCATAACATTACTGTTATATATATATTTTTTTTTTGTATTCCCTGACTCAGTGCCGTCTGTTTAATTTAGTTAGATTTTTGGAATTGCAATGTTCGATAGTTATTATTTAATGTTTCTTTTTTTTCTTTTGCTTTTCCAAAAATCTGCTCCCTCGGCAGTATAAAAGAAAAATAAAATAAAATAAAAATCCTTTTGTTTTATATTTCTTTAAACTATAGGGCAGTCGTTTATAAGCAAACGAAAGAAACGAGAGGTAACACAGACACACGCCGTAATTGAACGGCGTTGTGGGATGTTTACCAGGTTTGGGTAGCTATGAAAGAGGAGTGGTTGGGGCGGAAATATGTCGCGAGCTTTATTATGCGTACCAAACAAAGTCGAAATGACCACAGACAAGGTTGACGGAAGCGATTATAGGCACTACTTCCTGCTGCAGAAGATGAACGCAGCGTGAGCGTGGTATGGTTATGGTTTTGTCTCACCTTACAAAATTTGTTTTATTCTTACTGTAGTTATACGTTCCCAATGAGATAATACATTAGAAATTAAAGTTCAGTAGCAAACGCTTTAACCCATACATCCACACGTGGCTTGCTTACTGACCTTAACTCGCCCCTTGTCGTTGCTGTTGCTGATTTTGTTGCGGATGCTATAAGAGAAGACTGATTAAAATTTCTGCTTGGTTATTTATAAAAAAAAATATAAAAGAATTCTTTCTTATTTTTCTCCTGCCGCAGAAGATATCCTCGCGCGTTAGAGGCAACAATTAATCCGCTGCACCGAACAAGACTGACCAGATGATCTGCATCTTTTTCTTTCGTTAATTTTTCGGATAATATTCTATTTTCTGTCTCTGTTTTTCTTTTGGAAAAAAAAACTCACGCGATGCTGTTTTCCTTTTGACTCCGATTTAGATTGTGTTTTCTTCATTGTAATTCGTTTATTTTTTCTTTTAATTTTATTGTTCTTTTGATTTTGAATTTTTCTTTTATTAATTATTCTTTTTTTTTTTTTGCCCAATGCTTTTTTTTTCTTCCCCTCTTTAAATAGACTTTTCCACTAAATAAAAGCTTTAATTTCTCTTGCTGTGTGTGTTTGTATGCGTGCGTGTGTTTTGTGTAATTTAATAGCTAACAAAACTGGTAAATTAGTCTTTTTTTTTGTTTTTTTTTCCTTAGTTCATCTTGATTGATGAAGACACTTTTACTTTCTTCTTTCCTCTTTTTTTTGTTTTGTTATTTTAATTTTTTTTTCTTTTACTTTTGTTTAACATGAAATGATGTCAATTGTACAAAGTGAAATTTTTCAATAAATCTTCTGCACTTAATTGATGCGATGATTTTATCAACTCTTTTTTCCACGTTTCAATGTTTGCCGTTGAACTATTATGTTGGTCAGAATTCCTCTCTCTGTTGGTTGCCGACCGAATTACGAATGCCGTTTTTCGCTTTATTCAGTGTAATAATAAGTTGTCAATTCGCCCTATGTGATCGTTTTACGGCGACCAATTTGCGGTACTTGCATTTGCATTGTCCCTTATGGGTTTTAAAATGTATGGTATTGTTGTTGCGTGTTCGTTTTAAGCACATTTTAATTCCTTGCCGTTTTTCTTTGCTTGGTTGCTTGTTCTTACCCTTTACTAATAGTATGCAGGTGTTATGCCTTTACATGCAATTCATGAAAGATTCCTTTCATCCCTTATTTCATATGGTTTTGCCTTGGTAGTTTTTCACAACAATTTATATAATTTTTGCATAGTTTTATTACTCTTTTTTTTATGAACAAAATTTTATCGTAAAGTTCTTTTTTCAAAGTATTCCCTGCCTTGTTTCTTTTTGTTTTTCGATAAATTAAGCGTTTCGATATATAAAAATGTTCGCTTTAAAAGAGTAATTTCACACATTCTTCCCGTTTTTCTTTTTTTCACGATTAGTTTTCTTGCTTTTCTTATATTTATCTTTTTTATTTTTACTAGAAGTACTTTTTTTTTGTTTAAATTTCGAGCTCACTTCTCTTCACACAACTGCCCGCACATCAGTTCAGTCACTCTTGTATGAAATTTCCTTTTACCTTTTCTGGAAATTTTTTGTCTGTTTGTGTTTGTGTTGTCTTTTTTTTTTTTGAATCGAGTCCATGCTCAGCGCCGCTTGTGATGGACTTTTAGTCCCTTTTCTAAGGTTGGGGCAGCTCAGCGGCCCAGGGACGAACAAAGTAAAAACACAAGAAAATTTAATTTTATTCAGCGACTCGATTCCTTTATTTTGATTTATGGTCTTTACTGCGCGCGAGTCAAACGTCGAGCTCACTCTCCGCGAGTCAAACCTCGACTGTTCCACTTATTATTATTTTCTACTCTTAATCTATCCTTAACCTACGTTTAATCTATTCTATTCTGTTCTTAGTATATGCTATTCTACTCCTATTTCTCTACCTTAGTCTATGTCTATTTCTATCTTAACTTATTCCTATTGCTATTTTAATGTATTCTTAACTCTAGCACTCCCTTCCCCTCACAAGAGACGGAGAATCCGTGAGGCCAAAACGAGGGATGACTTTGGGTCCTCACATTACATAAGTGCAGGGCGATTATGCAGCCACGGTTTGCTCTTATAGGCTTTCATTTTTTTTGCATTATTACAATTATAAACAGCCCTTAACACACACACACACCCCTTATCACAAACCTTATTGTTTTTGTATGTCGGCACATTTACCGATGCAGCATTAAAGTAGAGATAATACTATGCTCCGTTGTTTCCATTAATTTTTTCTGTTCTCATGCCTTGGTCTGTCTAAATAAGCACAAACACATGTAAAGCTTAGTCTGAAAGGAAATAGTTTTATTTTAGTATACGGTTTATATTCAATAAAAAGACAGATGAAGTGAGAGATTTAAGTGCTTGGAAAAATAAAATAAAATAAATAAATACAAATCCAACAGCTTATATACGTTTATAATATACATGTGTTGCCCGAGGATTCAACAATAATACTTTTCTCATATTCGTCAAAACATACCAAAAGTCATACCCCGTTACCATGTAAATGCTTAGTTTTCAGGAGAAATCTTAAACGGACGGCCCACCAAAACTAAAGCGACGCAGCTGACCTCTATGTTCCAAATATGTCATAGCAATTTTATATGCCAAATCGCTATTCCAGACGAATTCGCATTGTGAAACTACAAAAATTTTACAAAATTGATTCTAAATCGATTGGTAGAAAAAAAATGTTAAAACCGTGAGAATTTTCGTACATAATATGCTGAGATTTGCCATTCCTGCTAAAGGTGTGGATTTATGTCTACATGAGGTACTCGTGATCATGTCCCTTTAACCGATAGTATGTGCTGCTGCCACATCATCGGATTGTTCCTTTGCATTCGGCCACTTCACTTTGCCTATGAATCTCGGTTTGGTGTGGATCTCTTTTATTAGTCTTTCTGATTGTTTATATTCGATTTTGAATCTTTATTTATCTGCAGGCAACAATTAACTTGGCGGCAGTAGACTGGTCGTTAGCTTTAATTTTGTTTATCAACGTGCCCGCAAATAGCTCCTTCTTCATCCGAAACGCCAGATGTTGTATATAAGAGTAGAAATCTTCACATAATCTCTTGTTTTTTTCAATTACCCAATCATAAATAAGCTCATACTGTGAGTCAGTGAAATAATTTAACTCTTTCCAGAGATCGACAAGTAGAGTAGTTTTTATAGCCCTCAACGAATTGTTAGTGACATTAGTTAATACTACCTCACATCAGACCATGAAAGTCGTTCAAAGGTAACTTCACATTTCTAAAGAAAAAATAAATGGAATTCCAATCTATAATACTTCCTCGATGTAAATTGCTGCTGTTTTCACTGAAAGTGTGAAACTTATGCTCATTTGATTATCTTTCTTGATTTTGAGTGTATGCTTTCCGGTTTTTAAGTCTTTAAGCTAGTGTTCTGCTTTATTGGGCGTAGGTGATTGTGGTAGCGTAAGGGTAATAGGAGTAAGCACAGACTTTTCGATGTCAGCTGAACTTCACTGTAACTCATTGCATTCCTTAGCTGCTCTTCATTGAAGAGCACCGCGTGCGTCTTCAGTTTTGTAAGACGTAATGAAGTTTTCTCTTAGTCTCTCAGTCAGTTCTTTATACTTTGTAACGTATAATGGGTTTTTGTTACAATACTAATTAACGTAAAATTGCACATTTATTTTTTACTTATTGTTATTTTTAATGTTTTTATCGGCCCTTTTCTCTTATCGCATCCCACTGTTTATTCCGTTCCACGAAATACCTTATTTTTCACTAGTCGTTAATATACATGTACCACCCTTGGCAAATATTTCATGCATATGCTTTTTTTACACATTTTTGTTCCCTATTAGATATGGTAGGTTGCTTCAATGAACAACCGATGAACGAAGCTCTCTTTATTATGAGGTTATTGATCATACGTATTCTTTTCCACTTCTATTATTCTGTGTGCAATACGGTTAATGTTTGCCAATGATTTAATCATGAATGCTGTTGCCTTACTTTCCCGATCACTTTGTGAACTATTGAATGTGTCATGATTGGCTTAAACGAGCGAAGGAATTGAATGCCCAGGATAGTCAATATATGGCAATCGAAGGAGCTGAGTTAAGTTGTAGTGCGCACACCAACAAAAATATTTCATAAAGTAATTCATCAGTATGAGGAAAACGCATCTCCTCTCACTTCATAACATTCTCCTCGAATATTGGCTGGAATATCTGCAATTAAGATTGCATTTCGTTAGGCACTGCCTTTGACTACGCAGGATGCATAGAGAACATAATCAAAAAGCGCAGTATTCTTATATCTTGTTACAAAGTAAACGCTATGGAAAAATATGAGACTTTAAAATTAAGTAGAAGACGCGTGCAATAAACGAACGTGTAAGCGTTGAGCCAGCGATGCCTTTGTCGCCCGGAGAAATATGTAAGAATTATGGAATTAGGTGGTTTGGTTGAGGGTTCGTTCCATTTCTGCTCAGGTAGAGCAATGACTACGTGACCTCAGACGGAATGTAACCGAAAGGTCGGGTGAATGAAAGCTAATACACCTGACATAAGGCGTTGCACGAACGTAACATCCATCCAGATCGTCATATGCTCATCTTTTCCGAAATTCCATCGATTCTCTTAATAGAACATGAGGTATCTAGAGAAAAAACTCGAGAAAATCCATAATGCGGAGTGTCGCACGTATCGTACTGAGGGACGAGTGACACTACGTGAGTTTGTCTTTAAATGATATATCCCAGATATCCGTCCATCTTTGGCAAAGGAAATAGCCCCTCCGAGATAGAAGGTACCATCTCAAACAACTATTTTTCCTTTTCACTCTAAACACTTCCCAAAACACTTTACACAATCCTCAGGGTAACAGGCTTATTGAACCGATAGAGGAAAAACAACACTGTCCAATGCCTAAAGATAGTTTAGGCAGTGGTAGCATACCGATTGAGGAAGAATATGTCCTCATAGGATCGACAAAAAGTCATCTGGGGAATACAGAAGATGCCGAAGGAAGGAGTAAATTCAAATTCTGAGCGATCACTGGTAGGAACTTCCAACCGAATAAAGACAGGAAGTGGGGCAGAAAGAAGATGCTAAAGGAATTCGGCCGCTTTGAGAAGGTGCATAGAGGAGACTCCGCACCCTCTGATGCGGCGAAGCTCGATACCGACAGTAAGCAGGGTAGAATGGGCGGAAATCCGTCAAAACATACAGCCGCCAAAACTGCAAGGACCGATTGTTGAATCACTAGTACTACTGCGATTGATAAATCTAAAACCTTTTCTACTTATAAGCTGTATATGATGAATCGATACAGCTACGAATAATTCAGGTCGATTACATGAAAACGTCATGCAAAAACGCTAAAGTAAGGGCCATATGACGCACGCTTTTTGACAAATCCTCAGTGAGAAAAAATCGGATGCTGAGCTTTTCTTGCTGAACCGTACAACCGGCTTGGAACATTCTTCTAGAGATTATCAATGGTGCTGCGCATAATTCGACAAACCTAATTATCTTGTTTCCGATCGATTTCTTATCTATATTATAGTTTTCATTTTGTTGGCTGATGCGTTTTTATTACTAATGCTGCTGAATTGAAAATGAAAATGAGTTAAATTGTGTATTCCTATGATTCATAGTATACTAAATTTGCACAATTAAAATTAATTTTTATAACAGTAAGACAGACTATAAGAACCTAAACAAAAAAAATAAAACTGTTAAAAATGCTTAACGCTTCCAACAAAGTAAATTTAATGTAGATATAAAGATTTAACAACACACGTTGATTGAAGCGACAAAGTGCAGGACTTCTATTAACAATGATTTACATTGATGGTTGTTTGTACACATTTAAAGAGCTATTGCTTTCGTTTACGCTAGTTAGTTTTGCGAAATTTATGACATCAATTCGTGTACGATAATGAAACATGTTGAATCTGAAAGTTAACCGATACACAGAAAAAAAAAAGAAAAGAATAAACAATATGTCTTTAGGTATTCCGCGTATAAATTTTAAAAAGAAATCCGGCGGTAGTGCCCAATCTATAAGTTAACGAAAATTTTATCTTCATTTCCTTTATAATGCTTTTTCTGGTCACACGCTTGTCACATTTCTGATTCCACAAAGATATTCTACTGCAATTTTGTCTACAAAATACCAAAAGATCAGCTTTATAATTAGTATCTCCTTCTTTTATGAAGATTGCTATTCTCATTGTCACAATGTCGCGACAATTTTCTTAAACAGCACTTTCTATGAGAAATAAGGTATTCATGCCAAAATTCCTGTTAATAATAATCAATAATCAGGTAGTTACAAAAAAAAAAGATACGAAAGGGCAAAGGAAAGATAAAGAAAAAGCACCGCAGAAAAAAAAACCAAAGAAAAACAAAAGCGAAAAAAGTATAACAAATAAACCAATGTCAAGCAAGGACGCAAACAAAAAAAAAAGTGTTAGGGAAAATAAACACACAACACGATGTGCCCGAAAAACGACAGTCAAAAACGCAAAACAAAAAAGCAAAAACAAATAACGTACGCAGAATCACAATTAAGCAGAACATAAAGAAAAAACAAGGTTGTAGAAAAAGGAAGCGAAAAAGGTAACAACAATAAAGACATGGAAATTAGTCAAAAGCTAAAAAATTCCAATAAAAAAATAAAAAAACCAAAAAAAGATTAACAATACCGGAAAATGAAACACGACAAGCTAACTAAACGCACGGAAGTCACAGGATCGCAAAGTAAATAAAATCGAAACAAAATACGCTGAAGATGTAAGCCCAATAAAATCGCTGCTTGACACAAAACACAAATATAAAACACCCACAACAGCAGAAACCCCGGATGGCTAAACGCGAAACACTCTAAGGGAGAAGAACATACAAATGGACAGCAACCCGTACAACCTCCACAAAACAGAAATAAATTAAAAGTTTGGAGAAACGAAAGCACTACCGAGGACATTACCGTTACCCCAGGCAAGGACGTAAAACACGTGGGTACTCCGCAAAAAACGACGATCACCGCTCGCACCAAAGCATCTAAAAAAAAAAGGAGAAAAGAAAACAAAACGCAAAGATAACTCATACAAACATCGGAGGAGTACACCAAAAAGGGATGGCCGAAGACAAAACCAGCCCCAAAAGCCAGTTGCGCCAAAAAACAACTAACAACTAGCACACAGCGCAAAGACAATGAAAAACAAGGGCCTACGGTCATCAAATACGCAAAAAAGGAGACAACGTCGAAAATCAACCAAGAAACGTCAGCAACAAAGACAGTAGCCTTCACACAGATAGATACAAAGACACATAGACAAAACCACATAGGAGGACAAACCCCGGTTCAATAATGAACAGACAGCAACAAAAAAAATTCAGAAAAACATCCCAATGCAAAGAAATACTGGTACAGGAACATTCGATCATAATGAAAAAAACCATTAATAAATATGCACAATCGAAAATAACTCACAAAACAAAAAAAAAGCAACAGCAGAAAACAAAACAGCGAGAGATGGCTAAACACATAACTTCCACGCCCAAAGCCAAAAGAACGAAAAAAGGAAACCAACGGAAAGGTAGGACAAAGAAAAAAATGCCGACAAAGAAAACAGTGGCCGTGAGGAGAAAAGAGAATGGCCAAAATGAAGAACACGTGAACGCACAGTTAAAAGATTACCAAAAAAAACCTTACAGAGGAAGGAACAAAAAGGACAGAAGAAGCGTTAAAAACAGCAAAAGAAAAAAAACAAAAAGATATCGTAAAAACCCAATAGAAACGGAAACAGCCACCAGTCTTAACAACAAAAATAATACCATATACAGGTGCGGGTAATACAAACCGACTGACCGAGAAAAGAACACAAAAACCCATTAAAAATCAACCCCAGAAATTGAAACCCCTAAAAAAACACTAAAGATAAATAAAATGTAACATAAAAATAGAACAGAAAAAAAAACAAAACTCAATAATCCAAACATTAAAACGGTGAGCGACGGAAAGCTGAGAGAAACCGCCAAAAAAGACCCAATCACATTCACGGAATACAAAAAACGCAGCCAAAACAAGAACAAAACAGGAAGTAGAACAACCGAAAAGCGCCTGCGAATAGAGGAAATCACAACCAACAATTAAGACTTTAGAAAAATTACAAAAAACCAACAATTATCAGACAAACAAATAAACCTGAAAGCCATCCCACCGCAGTAACCAGAAGCAGGTACACCAAAGAACCAATGAACAAGGACGCCAATGAAAACAAGACCACATCAATGACCTCAAGAAAACCGCATGGCAAAAAAAAAATGATGAACAGAGAACAAAAAAAAAAAAACACAGAGCTAACCCATCGACAAAACCATGCAACAAAAGGTACAAGAAGAAATGTTCGAAAATTGGCAACCACGAAAATATCTGTGAACTCGATGCCCCAAAAAAATCAACTGCAAACCACACCAATTAAGAAAAAACGGAACGGAAAAGATCAGATGGAGAGAATAAACAACAACAGCAGGGAACAAACGATTAAAAAAAGAATTCAAGGGAAAAACAAATAATTCTGATGCCACGGCTACAGCATCCACCTCTTAACACGTCAATCAAGTGCGACCTAAAATACGAATTAAGGCCAGATATGCAACATAAACCACAACAAAACAAAAGACAACCAAAAGCAAAGCCAAGGATGCAATAAAGCGGAATTGTATTCTTGTTGAACACCAAGTTAAAAGTATCGAGTCTGCAAACTTCTCGAAAAAGGCTAAAACACCAACAAAACTGAAAAAAGTCCACCAATAGATGAAATACATCAAAAAGTCATGTGAAAATTCATAAAATGGCTGAAAAAAAACGCCAAATGGACATGCAAAATAATCCAATAGAAGATACACCAGAATATTCTAAACACTATATAGACATAACAATAACAAACTCAAGTAAAAAAAACAAATTACAAAAAAATTCACGAAGACATATAAGCAAACAAAAATCAAACGACACAACAAGAAAAAAAATATATCGTCAACCGCACAAAATTCACGTCACCAACCCCGCCCTGCCATACAGAGACATAGACAGAAATCGCAAAATTATAAAACACAAACGAGCCAATCACACAAGCACAGTTACAAAGCATGAAAGCAGTCTCCATTTAACAAAAAAAAAAACAAAAAGGATGGAGAAAAAAACGAAAACGAGAAGAACGCAAAACAAAAGGAAAAAAATTAAAATAATATGAAATAGCAAAACGTTTACGACCGAAAAGACAAAATGGTAACAGACAAAAAAACAACAAATCCAATATACTCACGAAGAAAAACACTACCAATGTTACCAACATCAAAAATGCAACACTGTGCAATTACAATACATCCTAAGCACGTTACCAAGTAAAGCATGGAACAATTGGTTAAAAGTTACTGTTGGTAAAAAGTATGCTAAAAAATGTTGTTGAAAATAGAACCCTGATACGTCGACATCACCTATACGTTGCCACGAAATAGCAAGAGCACCATTTAGACGTGTTCACTTAGACTTATATGACGCGTTTAAATGTTTTTATTTTTTAATGTCGGTTGATGTATTTGTCAAATGGCCTGAAGTCCATGTCATGTCCAACATAATTATAGAATTGACGATTCGAAAATGACGTGAAATTTCTAGTCAATTAAAGAGCCTTGAGAAGTGATGACATTACACATATATTTTGTAAAAGAAGCTCATCCAGTTACAAATGGATAAAACGAAATATATGTAAGGGTCATGTAAACTTTTATTAGCCCACCTTCGGAATGCGTGTGCGACCACTGGAAAGTCTCCTTGACAATTAATATTTGACCGCAAAATCAAGTACAAAATGGATGTAATGATATCACAACCAACTTTTCCAGAAATAAAAACGTGTACGGAATCAAAACTCAAAGTAAGGGACAGGGTTGCGGTCAGAAATGTTGTCTCAACAAATTGGAAATTTGGCGGTGTCATAAATGTGCTGAGTAAATTACACCATTTGCTAAAATTAGATGATCAGCGCATACGGAAACGTCATGAAAATCAAACTCGAGTTATTGGCGAGAATATCGAAGCAAATGATCTGTCACATCAAACACTTTTTGGTTACGAAAGCGCTGAAAGTTAGACCAGATCAAACTGAAGACCCTAGGTCTACTACACACGAATATCACCATTCAACACACACTTGTAAGCCACTTGAGAGATTTCATTATTCCACTTTTAAACTGTACTTATATATATATATATATATCTATATGGGGCAGAAAATAAAGAAAGAACGTTTCAAATATATAATTATTTATGCAATTTGTTGGATACAAAACGTTCGTAACTGTTAACCTAGTAATATGTAGTTTTCTTCGCCGAATTTTTTTTTTTTGTCAGTCATTTTTTTTATGTCATTTATGCCTTCACTTTGCTAAATAGAGTAAATAATAACGAAAAATTAAGTGCAGCATCAACAGCAAGTACAAAGTTTTCCACATGTTCTTTAGTTTGATTCTGTTTTATGTTTAAAACCTCTGATCTTCGCGAAACTTTATGGAAAACTACAACAAAAGCGTAAAATTAGACGTTTTTTTAAACGTTGTGAGAAATAATTCGAATATTTAACATCTTAGTTATACTTTGTTATGCAACATTTTTTCACCTTTTGAAAACCAACCCTTTTTTCTCAACACGTGGACAAAAGTTTACCGCAAACATCATCAATTTATCACCAAGAAAGATTAAAGCCTTGACCTTTTACAGGGTTCTAATTGTAAATAACATTACAAAAGACAACGGCTGTTACAAAGAATACCGCTATGTCACTCGTTTACCCATACTTGAATTTATCTTGCCAGTCCATTTCATATAAAATCTTGGGTAACAGGAGGCTGCAATTTCACAAAAAGATACGTTTTATTGTTTGTGTCCTTCCTCACAAGGCAAATTCTTTTGTAAGTGAGATGTCTACTCAAACCTTTATGGCTGCTTTTATTCGTTTATTGTCCCGCAGAAAATGTCCGTCAGTGTCTTATTCGGATAACGCTGCCACCCCAGTTGGTGTATAAAATTTATTAAAACTCAGCCAATTCATAAAGCATCTAAAATCTCGGATTGCTTTTCAATCATTAAACTAGCGTTTGATACCATCAGGAGCTTCGTATCAAGGGAAACCGGGATAGAAAGTGCTAAGTCCGATCTGAAAAAAATATCTATCGTTTAAAAGCTTCCATGCGAAAAAATTTCGACAATGTTAGCTGGCATAGACGAATATTTTACCTCTAGACCACTACGCTCTATGAGCAATGATCTCAAGTATTGCGCTTCACTAAATTCAGGTCAGTTCCTCATTGGGAATGCTATTTTTCGATTTCGTTTCGGATTTGCGATTAAGTTTCGCCAATAGATGGCATGAACTGGAAGCCTCGCATCTTGTCCCTGCATGAATGTGGAAAAAAGAACTCCACAAAAGATATAAAACGAAGAACCCCCACAGGAATATTAAGCTGGGAGATGTGGTTGTAATTAGAAACGACAATTTATAACCTAATTCTCGGTGATTAGGTCATGTGTTGAGAACTTATCCTGGTTACGACGATAACGTTTGTGTAGTAGGCTTACGCGTTTGATGGTAATATGCTTTGCTACCAACCTCTAATGTCTTTCCACATTAATCATATTCTTTTTTTTTAATCGAGATGTCAAGTGAATGGGATTCCCCTGCCGAATGAATGTTGTCCGATATTTTTACCGCACCGACAAGAAAGAAGGTCGTTACGCCGTAAAATCGTCTAAGACGTTGTGTAAACTGTGCTCGTCCGTTGCGCTTTTGCCTTCGATTGAAAGATATGGGCACTCGGCAAGATTTAAAAGGTTGCAGGATCTGTGTGGTGGTCTGTACTTCAGCTTGCCTCAGCCAATATTTTTGCGCCATCTGTGATAAAAAGTACCACAAGACGTTCTAAAGTTTCAGGGTTCAGTGTCAACAATATTACCGTCAAGGTCATTATCGTTGACAACAACAACAGCGACAACTACTCGATACACAATCCCAACACCAATGTTGCCAACCACCGAAAGTCCTCTAAAATGTAACATTGTTATCTACAGAAAGGTTGGGGCAACCCTGCGGTGCCACTCGAGGATAAATGGAGGCCTATGAGGTAAGCGTGCGTGCCTTCGCTGAGGTAGCTAGTTCGTAAGATTTGGAAGGGGCTCTATATAATTTGCTTATAATTTTTATTTTTACCCAAGTTAACATGCAGTCGTCCTTTTTTTATTTATTGTTAAACACAGGTTACTTTGGAGGAGACATTAATCAGACCAAAACTTTATTCACAAAGTTGATTAGCGCAAATTTTATCATAAAATTTTAATTTTATCCGACTTAAAATATTTTTACTTCATTCAGTTTTAAATTACCTTTAATTATTTACTAAAAATCATCATCAAATTAAAAATGTCATTAAAAATATTCAAAATGTATGACAAAAGAATTGCAAGGTATATGTAAAATGTATTTTGCGGAGCTTTTCTGTTAAACTACATTTTTTGTACAATTTTTCAAAATTTTTTTTGCAAAAAAAA
>KK502563.1:0-12633 GCA_000688735.1 Glossina austeni
ACACAAGCAAATTCTTTATTTTTGGGGATCGTTTTGTCTAACGGGCTAGTGCTGAACATTTCCTTGCCTTCCACAAGCAAATTCTTTATTTTGCGTACCGTTTTATCGTACGGGATGTACGGACAGACTTTCTTTGTGTGTTTGGTATACGAAGTTATGGGTTTCTCGATCCGATGGACTACTTAGGCCGTTTTCGTTGTCGTTTCCTTCGTGTGTTCGCAATGAAGATATTAGCACGTAAGACCAAATGAATAGAAAGAAATCTTAACGATGGATGGTTTCATTTGAAGGTACTCGGAATTTTTAATTATGCTGGCTCCTATTCGAAATCTGCTGACTTCAAACAATCTCTTACTTAATTTTGTTATGAAATCTGGTTGTCCTCTATTTATCGCATGCCATTCCGGAGTCCCAACGTCGGTCTAGCCGAGCGTTCCCCTCTGCGAGGAATTACTGGCTGCAGTTTTTGCTGCAGCAGAATCCTTGTAGTTGTCGGTCTTCTACCTGACTGCTGGGAACGGCCCTTCGTGGACTTTCGTGGTGGCTGTTGTTGCCCCCAAAATCGCAAATATTTTAGGTGTTAGATAGGCCTCGCCTCCGTCAGAGGGAAAGGCATGCCATACACATGCCCTTGATCTGGAACTGCTTGGGAGGCTCCCTGCTCTCAGCGGGGCGTGAGTGACGCTTTCTCACTCCGTGTGCCATTGGGCACCGTAGGGTTAAGTCTCCACGGCAGGAACCTACGTAAACCCCCGGTCACATCTGTCTAGCCGAGCGTATGTCTCGATTTTTTATGGCGGCATTTCCTCCTGATACTCCCATTGCCTGGCTTGCCAGGCACATATTCAAGGAGAGCAATCTATTTGATCCCGTAGCACACTGGCTTTACTTTGAAATTCAAGGTCGTTACCTACTATGCAGAAATCCATTTTCGATTTGTTAAACACATTTTAGCTTAATTGTACTACAGTGTCCTCTAGGCTGGTTTATATCTATGTTTCAACTAAAAGAGCTGACCGATGGCTGGTGTATATTGTTTTCATAAATGGTAGGGGATGTAATTATATAACATTTGTTGCACGTTTACATGCTTCCTTTTGCTATAATTTTGACTAAATCGATTAGTGTTCTTAGTGTATAAAATGGTAAACGTAATGGTCGTTCGAGGACATCATCCACGGAAAGTATTTCATTTTTTTATGGCTGACGAAATACGAGGTGATAAACATTGTAATGACCTAAAGAACTCTACGCCTTGCTTGACTTTAATAAATAACACTTGCATTACATAGTCGTTAACCGATTTTTACAACGTATTAATTATTTACGCGTGAATAACGCTAAATGTCTGTTAATGGTGGGGCGAAAATTCATTTTACATAAAATAATTTATTGAATAATTAATTAAGTATAATAATAATTTAATAAATAAATAACATCGATTGCGCACCTTGTCATCGAGATAACTCGTGTGAAATGCTCATTGTGTGTGTGCAAATGGGAAAACAATTCGTTTCTTGCATTATACCAAAGGGACATAATTTGTTAATGAATGACTGGCTTCTTCTTACTCTGCCATAGATGTCTGCATAAAAACATAGCATTTAGAATTGAATTTTTATTTGGGGTAAGTAAGTCTATCCTGTAAGCAGCCTCGAATGCTTCTTTTGGTTTTGTTGAGCTTGAAGAAAATTAATTCCCGAATGGTTATATTTCGCTTGACCAGGGTGCAGGGAAATAAATCGTTTCCCATTATATTAATTAAACCCTTAGGACCCATAAAGCGTATCGTAGTTCAAGTCAAAATTTAAATTTTCAAATTTCTAATAAGCGACTCTGAACTTGTCTTCTGAATTTTCTGGATTCCTAGTTAAATTTCATTCAATTTGGGTGATGGGTAAAATGCAAGATTTATTGTCTGTGTAGTGGTATGTACCTAAGAAAGTAAAAATAGTTATGCCAAAGATTTCGAGAATCCGCAAAAATGCACAGGCGATCGACTAAAGTTCGTTGGTTTTAAATTAGCCTGAGTGGGTGGCTTGATTACGCCAAGTCCATCCTTCAATCCTCTTCCTTTCAATGGCTTTTAAAATTTGCATTCTAAGGATGAAGTCACAGAAATTCTTGCAACACAGGTAGCTTGGTGTCAAACTCTACCATTTCACTTTCGGGCAAATCGGTTCGAAGATAAATGGGTTCGCTTTGAATTGAAAAAACTTTAAAAGGTAGTCCTTATGTCAACTGTAACCTAATCAGCCCTTTCATTATGACTTTGCCTGCCTTATGAGAAAGTTCATGTGCAGGCCACGGCTTGTATAGGTTACAATACACTGGTAACTTACCGGTATTAAGATATTTTTGTGAACGGGCTGGCTTACATGTCATGAGAATACGATGCTTGTGCTTAGCTATACTTAAGCAAAGCAAAGAAGCAACGCTTTCAGTTTAATTCTCATAAAACATGTTGTCACTGCTCCTAGCGCTGCCATGATGTTTATTACGCTATTGCAACTACTACTGGTAATGGAAATATTTCTTTAGAAATTTGACATGAATGCCGAGCCATACAATGTAAGCACCAACACATTATAAACATTAAAAAATATTTATTAGTAGTGCAATTAAAATTATTGATAAACTTTTGTAAAAGGGAGACGATTTGACTGATTGTCTGTACGCACACAGCTCTTATGCATTTATATACGCGTACATTAAAAGCAATATAATCCCCCTCAGTGTAACATTGTAATGAATAAATGTCGACATGACTGGGTAAGGAATGATTGCTATGTAGTGAGTCTCATTCCTTGACCTATGAATAGATTCGGAGTAAGACCGTCTTGCTTGCAATACTATTGCACTGTTTATATTTTTTCTAACTCGCACGGCTTGCAGGTGCTTAGACTAGCAGCATTTGTTAAAAAGGATTCAGCAAAAGTCACTAATTAATAATGAGAAGAGAAACACGGTTTTAAGGTATGAAAGATCATTAATGCAGTGAGCTATGCTTCCTCACTCTATTATTATGCTTAAGTCAGCGAAAAATAGTTCATATCACAACTTAAAGATGAAGAGAAATATAACATCATGCTAACAAATAAGAGCATTGGTCCCAAATGCATTCTTCCTTTTCTTGTATCCATGACCGAAGGATGAGCGCTATGTTCATTTTGTCCATACGTTTGCAATGAGCAGAAGGAAGCTTCAAAGACCCAACAAAGTATATATATTTTTGATCAGCATCAATGTCTGAATCGATTTAAGCATGTCCGTCCGTCCGTCCGCCCGTCCGTCCGTCCGTCTGTGCAATGTCAGTTCTAAACATTCTCCTGGCCGCAAAAATTAAGCTAAGAACTTCAAATTTGCCAGAAATATTGGAAGTATTTGCACGCAGGTTGGTGTTGAAAATGGGCCAAATTGAAGGACACGTCTACAGTGCCACGTCAACTAAGAGCACCTCTGTTTTTCAAAAGCAATAGAAAATTTTGACTTTTACTCATTGCTCATAAATTATGGCACATAGACGAACAAATTTCTGAACACATATTCCATGGGTGGTGTGTGGTGTAGAAGCTGCACAAAAATGGTAAAAAAAAAAATGAAGATAACGCCTACAAAATTGTAAAAGCATTTGAGAATGGGCCAAACTTTGCAAAGAACACGCCTGCAAACTCCGCTGGCCTATGTTATTACATCACAAAACAGTGAACACTTTCGCTTTTCTTCTCTCTTGCTCGTTACTCATAAACTCATAAACAGGTAGACGACATAAATTCCCTTAAAAATTACTTTACCAAAATAGTATAACGGCGATGGGTATAAAAAATTCGATCATAACCGAATATAATTTTCTTCTTTACTTGTTTAACATTGACAGTAGGTTAGTAGGTTATTAGAATTCATTTTAAAACTTTCAAAGCGTTTCTCTTGTCATTGTTGATTTTACGACAATTTTTTGTTTAGTTCCATGTTAATCTGCACTGCTGTAGTGGACACACTACAACTCATTTGGATTGAATAAAAAACTTTATACTGCTCGTTTCTCTAATTGACTTAACCTGTTGTTTGCTTAGTAATCTTTTTAGTGAATTATTTATTTCGTGATCCCATAGTAATCGCATTGAATAATTTTTAACACAAATATATGCAATAGATACGCATCTGTCGAAGGCAGGAGAGTTATAAACGTTTTTTTTTTTCTCATACTGTTTAAAGTTTCTTTAAAGATGGCTGCGTTTTCATACCAGCAGCAAGTACTCTGTTAGTTGTATAACTCACAGAACTCTGTTCATCCTGAAAATCCTATAAAATATTTGTACAGCCATGGACATATAAATAGTACAATTTTAAGCTAAGGTTTAAATCCGATATTTTATTTAATTCTCATTGTTTAGTACGAACCTAGAAAAATAATCCGGAAGAAATTTTAAGGTTAAGCTTCTTTCCTGAAAAGTCGGTTTAATATTTATTAACGGTGTAAGAGCCTATTTGCTATATAGCGCGAACTATTGACTGCCTAAAAAAAGTTTCAAGTGTTGTGTTATATGTTGTTTGTTATACATCAGATTATTTATATTATTTATAATATATTATATCGTATTTATTATATTATATATTTTATATTGTCTGTTATGAGCATTATATATATTTTATATATGTATACCTATACTTGACGAGTGGTGTATTTTGTCGAATCACTTGCATTGCCCCGAAGGAAGCTTCTGAGTGCATATATTCTTGATCGGAAACAAATTTTGAATCGATTTAAACATGTCCGTCTGTCCATCTGAGAAGTGTTAACAATTCTCCTGGCCGCAAAAATGAAGCTATCGGCATCAAATTTGGCAAAAACATTGCAAATTCTTGCACGCAAGTTGGTATTGAATATGGGCCAAATCGCTTGAAGGATACGCCCACAGTACCACATAAATTGAGAATAAATCTCTTTTTCAAAAAGAATAAAAAATTTGTTTCTTCTTCATTACTCATAAACTACAAGAGATAAATGTAAAAATTTTCTTCTTACAATGGCGCTTACTTAAAGCGCTTGCATGAGTTGGTTCTAGGGCTGAGTTTATTCTTAGATTTTATTTTGTTTTAATTAAATATTTAATTTTATTTTATTTAATTTTATAAAGAAAAGCAAATTTTTTGTATTTTTTTTTAGGGATTTCTTAGATATGCTTGTTCTTCCCACGGTGCAGTACGTGCTATTTATATCGCCATGGCTGTGCTTGTAAAATGTACGTATTACTCTCAGCACTTCTATGCAGCTTTGTACACTACCCTCAGGTAGGTGAACTTTCAATTTTTTGAGCGAGAATGTTTTTGGAATGTTCAGGAAAAGGCATAAAAAATATGTAACGAACACTAACATTAGCTTTCTAAATCAATATGGTTTGACTTTCGCCTGAGACAGGATTTTTATGAATAGCGAGAATTCGGATAGAGAAGCAAAACACGTAGAAGACATGAGAGCATTTGTTGTTTATAAAGCCGCCTCGAATAACTTAACGTCTTAATATTGTTAACTTAATTGAAGCTGAAGCTTTTCTTTGAGAAAATATCGATCGAAAATTTTGATCACACCTTTATTCAGGCTTCACAGTAGAAGAGGTCACGTAAAATTAACCCATTGATAGCGTGAGTGAGAAAGAATTATTTCATGCCACGTATGACTAAAATTCGTTGTAAGCTTTCCAAGTCTTTTATTTTTTACGTGACAAAAATCTCTTTATTAATGCTGTGCGCTACACTACAGACATTTACCGCAAGCACAAGTTGATAAAATGCTGCATTGAAGTTTTTGTCAATTTGCAAATACACACGCGTACACATGCATATTACAGGTGAATGAAATATATATTGCGAACATGCAAATGTATTGCGAAACCAAACTAGAAAAACGTCAAATTTTGTGTTTTTTTTTTCTTTTTTTTTTTGCTTTATTTTGACAAAAAAGGCAAAAATTTGTATGCAACGTTCTAACGTTATCAACGTACATTGATTAAGTTCTCTTGTTAGTCATTGTTGTTGTATTGATTGCCTGATGTTTTGTTAGTGCGTTTTGTGTATTTTTAATGGATTTCGGTAATATTACCGTATGTTGCTATGTCATGCTGTGTGATGTATAATCAATGAAATGCTTTTACACCGAGATTCATATTAAAATTCGTTCCATTTTCAAAGTACAATGCAAACACTGCACATACTATAGGGGAAGTGCGTAACGGTAGTTGATCTATATTTGAGGTATTTTTCCTTTAAATTTCTTCAATGCTTTCAAAAATTATTTATTATTAGTTATCTCTTCTATGCTATACATTTTTTTTTGTTTTTTCTCTTTTTTTTCCTATTACTTATGTTTTGTTATTAAAACACTTAAGCTGTCTTCAGAACTTGCGTACTTCTAAGAAAGCAAAGAGCACTTAATTAACGAAGTGATGAAGAAATAAATTGAACTGAGTTCAGCAATTAAGTGAGAAATGTTTCACGTCTTATTTCCACGATTTACTTACAGATTTTAATAGAATTAAAAATTTTTTTAAATCATTAAATTATTTGTCACAACGTAAACAAAATTTTATACAGAAAAACAATGCTTAGCTTTATTTGGTTAAGTACAGTCCAGGTTCAATCTCTTGCAAACATTTCTTGCTTAATGTACATATAAATGTGAGGGGGACCCATAAGTAATCAATTATTTTATTTCAATTATAACGACGCCTTAAAATCTTTAAAGGAGTCCGATCCAAGGTAAACTATACAGGAAGGATATCAAGAAGCCTTGGGTCTACCTGGTCCACCACCGCACAAAGGCATTTAAAAGAAATTGGCAAAGTACGTAGACAAGGTAAATGGATTCCACACCTGTTGTCTGAGGCCAATAAATAATAATAATACGTAGTCCCACGCAAGCATCATCTCTCTTAGCACATCGTACAGTAGTAGTGTAGTTTGTATTGCGGTGAAAATATATCGTAAAAGAACAAACAATGAAATGACGAAATATTTGGAATATATTAACTAAACGAGCGAGTCTACCTTGAAAGAAATATTTCGTTAAGAACGCGACTGCCAGTTAATTCGTTAGAATCTTATTTCGGGATTCGGAACTCAGGATGAAAAATTTAAATTTTCCATTGATAAAAAAACAAATCAACAAAAAAGGATAGCAAATAAAAAACCAGAGAAAGCAGTGCGGGTGCAAGGACAGTAACCTCTGTAGGGTTAAACCGCCTTCTGGAAGCCAAAAAAAATTCTACAAATTTTTGGGCTAAAGTTTAGGACAATAACGAACGAAATTAAATCGTAAATATTGCATAAAATGCGAAATATTTGATGGAAAGCATAACAACATTACGTCTGTATGGGTTAATGTTAATTGTTTGACTGGATCTGGAAATCCTACAGAAAAAATTCATGTAAAGAATGATATAATATCTTTGTCATCGCAATTAACCGTCTGAGTATCAAGCAGCGCGATCACGCTGTTCAGATTTCATGTTCAGAAAACCCAGACAGCTTTGAAAAAACACTGTCGAAGGATCCCAAGTTTAGATTTTATGTCTTTATGTAGTTTTTCTCAAAACTGTCTGAGGTTTCTCGACATGAAATCTGAACAGCGCGATCGCACTGTCTGGGATTCTTCGAGAGTGTTCTTTCAAAACCGTCTGAGGTTTCTCGACATGAAATCTGAACAGCGGGATCGCGCTGTCTGGGATTCTTCGAGAGTGTTTTTTCAAAAACCTCTGGGACTCAAACGGTTAAAGATACTAGACGAAGATTTAATACAAAGCAATTTTTTGCAGTTTGAATCGACGAATTCTACGTAAAGACTGAGCGACATCAGAACTTTACTCGCTTACTTCTACTTAGTGACTGACTCTTGTTTCTTGGTGTTTCTCTACAACGTTAGTTTTGTTCGTTTTATTCATCGCCATCAGGTCTTTACATTTTACTGCTATCTTAGACCCCTTGGTGTGATAATTTCATTTAGTAAAATCCGCAAGTTAATCACAGCGGTGAGAAATTTGAATCTAAACGCTGGACTAAGAGTCTATTTCTGTTTTTTGTGGCCGCCCGGTAAGACGATAAGGTGGCCAGTGTCTCTAACACGAGATTATACCACAAACGTGTATTGTGAGTTAAGCAGGATTCGTGGATGAATTTGACGGAATGTTGCCGAGCGTTGTCATTATGAACTGTGCGGCCAGAGGGCCTTTAATTATTTATTCTCTTGCATTGAAGTTCATAAGCGAAGCAATGGCGGCACTTTAAGTGGGATATTCAGTGTTACTAACGTCTCCTGCAGAAAAGATATCCTTCAGAAGTCAGAGTTCAGTGCTGCTAACGTTTCCTGCATGAAATATAACGGCATGGAGTTATCTGTCAAACGGTATCCGATACTACTAGTACTGTACTATTAGTACTGATAGTACACAGTACAGTACAGTACAGTACAGTACAGACTGTATAGTACTATTTAGTACTGATTTACAGAATCTTTCCAAAAAATCCCCTAAATGGCATTTTATTTTGTAAAATGCTAAAGTTTTTCCTATATTTTTTAGAGGTTCCTTTTTCCAAATTATTGCACACTAAGCGGGTGCTTTTGAACTCTCTCAACGATCTGTTTGCCGATTGGATTACGGTTTCGCGAGAAGCAATAACAGAGAGCCTGCAAGTGACCAATGAAGAAGGGCTTGAGGACGTACGGCCCTTGGAACATTGGAAAAGGACTTTAATATTAATTGCGATTATAAAGCAGGAGCAGATCTATACTGAAGTATGGCTAAGAACAGACATCGAAATACTTTTCAGATCATGCCATATATGCAGATATCTTAACAAAAGTGGTGTGTGAAAAATGTCTGAGTTTCATAATTGAAGTGAAATTTTACAAGCAGCATGTGCGAAACTTTTATACAACACCAAAATTATAGCGCGTGAAAGTCTTATCTACAAAACCGCAAAGATGAAATTTATGAGGCGTACCGGTATCCGTATGAAATACAAGCAGCAGAGGTTGTTATGAAAATAAATAAAGCTTTGGTAGGAAACAAATTTTGGATAAGATTATTAGGAACACGTACGGCTGCTTCATCACAGCTGATGGCTGCATTATTGTACAACAAAATTTGAAATTCTTGCCCCGACAAGTATACAAATGGCTGGTAGTTAACAGCGCTACCTCTGTTATCGATAACAGATACACAAAAAGTCTCTAAGATTCTCCTAATCTCCTAACTTTTGAGCGCAATGATGGAACGAACATCTATGTATTTCGTTGTCTCTGATTTAACCTTTAATCATCTTTCATCTGTTTAACTCTAGTCATTAGTTATAGTTTTTGTCGTTGCTTTTAGAGAAGGAGTGGAAGAGAGTGCAAATATATGTGTTCTTATCGCTCTCACGCTCTTGTGCTTGTTACGCATCTTCCGGGACAGGATTTGTAGTTAATGGTAAAGTTGTTCTCTTATGTTCATTAACATCGTTGATACGATGTCATATTATATGTTGTCGCAATTAGATACAACAGCAAGTGTATTATTTTCATTAAATAAAAAATAAAAAAAAAAAAAGGAAAAGAAAAAGAAAAAGAAAAACAAGAAACTTGAAAAGCATTGAAAAAGCAGTAATAAGGAAATTCGAGATGTCGACATCAAAGCGAGTAAACAACAGAAATTTCGTTTCTAAGAAATTTTCCTGATTATTATTATTATTATTATTAATGAAGAGAGATGCGATGTTTGTTACCCTGAGATAGAATCATTAACGGATGTTGGATTATCACGACGATGAATAGATCAACGAGCAACATAAATAAGTTAAACAAATGCCAAAATATTTATTATAAGCATTACCTTGAATTTGTTTGAATCAAGTGCCTGTGTACACCACCTAGAAATTTGGCTCTTGGACTTTGATTTAAATTTCTTACAAGTTATCGGCGTAACTTTGAAAATCATTTCTTGTATTTTCATTTATATTAATATTGAGCCCATTAGTAGATTTAACACTTATTTAGCCCATGTGTCCGCATGCCCATGTGACCTACCCGGTGTCCGAGTAGATAGTAGTCTCTACTGCCAAGTTGGTGTTCGTGGCTTCAAATTTCAGTTAGCCATTTTGTGACCACATTGGGTCGTAGTTATAGCGGGCCCTTAGAATCCGCAAACCCAACCCACTTGCCGATTGAGCATAAACCGCTTAAACACTAAGTTTGCGGCCATCCCTTTCTTTTTGCCTTTTCTTCTACTCTCCAAATTTTTTTATATAATTTTGCAGAAATTCTTACATAGCAGAGGTCCTTAAGAAACCTGAATTTTTGTGTTGATATAAATCGTGTGCAAGTATGACTTTGCAGTAAGAAAGAAAAATTCATTTACGAAAAATAAAAAAAGCAATTAATTTAATGAATGAAGGACTTCGCCGATAATTTGCTAATTAACCAAAAGTTGTGTACACCTTCCCCCTGCTTTACTTCAGTAAATAGGTTCCTTATAAATTTGTGTGTATATTATTTTTTTATGGGAAGACATGTGAAATAAAATCGTTATTATCGTGTCTTTTTATTCATTTATTGAACGTAAAACAAGACGAAGGCATTTAAAAAAACATAATCATAATAATTTAATTATGGAAAACATCAAAATAAAAATTCAATTTATTTGTAAATTAAAAATGGGAAACATTAACAGTTATGTTTTATTGAAGTGAAGAAATACTTTTTTCCAATGCCAATAAAAGCAGAATCATGGAAGGATAAGTAGACGCAGTTTGTTCGTATATGCGACACTGAAGGACGAGCGTATTATCTTTTCTTCAAAACGTTTGCAACATCCAGCAAGATGCGCTATAGAGGCAGCATAAAGCATAAATTCGGAATTCATGTAGACATAACCGCCTCCTTCTCTGTCCGTCTGTACCACTGCCCTTCTGTGTAATATCTGTTGTAAGCCCGAAGCTGGCAGAAATATTCCAAGTTCTTGCAGGCAGGTTGGTATTGAAAACCGTGAAAGGACTTGTCTACAGTTCAACATAAGCTGTTAAACTGCTATCTAGCGTTTTTACTTATTATACATAAATTACAGCAGACGTACCATAAAAATTTGTACGATGCAAAAAGTCTTACACGCCCAATACATGAAATGCGCGTATTTTTTGTTTTTGAAATTTTTTAAGATAAATGACGTCTTCACATAAACAGTGTGGGTGTTCAAATGAACTCGTTACGCTTTTATAATAAAATTCAACTGTTTAAATACAATAGACTTGTTACAAAACGTACTAAACGCCATTTATTGCGTCATCCTTATGGATGCCCTAGTGGTAGAACTTTGTCGGTATGAACATATCTTCAACTTTTGTAAAGCGTTGACCAGCTAAATATGACCGCATAGATCTGAATAAACAGTAATCAGAAGGGGCCAGGTCTGGAGAATATACGGGATATGATAGAACTTCTCAGCCTACACTGAAAACTATTCCCCGGCTTGTTTTTGCAGGAGACAGAGGGACGTAAACGAATTTCATTGCTTCCACGACTAAAATATTTCGCCTGAAATTTCATGATCCAATTTTTTAAATGTTTCTTAATTTACTTTAGTTTCATTTCAAGCCAACTTAACTCCTTTCCTTAGCCTTAACTGCATTTCTTTTCAAGTTAATCCACTTAAATACACAGAGAAACCCCGTGCCATGTATGAATGGAAGTCTTCTCTGGAAACGACAGCTGAAACTTACACTGTCCAACCGTCAATATCCGAAATTGTGCCAAAGTTCAACGCGTCAGGTGCGTTTTAATGAAAATTTTTCCAATAAAAATTAAGATCAAATTACTTATGGAAGAGAATAAAGTGTAAATCTGGACATAGGTGTATAGTCGAAAAATAAAAATAATTAATAACAAAAACTAAGACCAAAGAAAAAAAACAATATTTTCCCATTACAAAGTCTGTTAATATTTTCGAGGAAAAAAACTGAAATGAAAATAATGATGAAAAAACTGTGTTAAGTGCGTTCGCAGACTTATTGTGAGAGTTATAAGTGTTTTTAAATTCCTTTATAGAAATATGAACTTTTCACGTCAGCCCTCGCAAGGACAATGTTAAAGCTTTTTTATTACTTTAAACGCTGTGTGTGTGTTTAAATAACTGCAACAACAAAAGAGCAGAAAAAAATAAAAATAAGAAAATCTTGTTTAGCGATCTTTATAGCTAATCATGTTCTTCTTCTTTTTTAGTTTTTTTTTTTTTTTTTTTTTGGAAAGGACAAATCCATCACAATAAGCCAAGTCCTCGTTGGGGTTATTTATAAAGATACTGTTATTACCAAATTTTCTTCTTCTTATGCTATACAGCATACAGAAAACTGAAAAAGACTCTGTGTCTACGCAATTTAGTTGAAGGTTAATGGCTGTTTACATGTTTGCGGCCTAGTTCTACAAACAAGCGTATGCAAATTTCACTTCTATTGCTCTTAGTTAGCAAGCGAAGGAAAGCTAAGAAAGAAAATTTTTATTACAAAAAAAAAAAAAAAAAAAAAAAAAAATAATTATAAAATTTATTTAACATAACAGAACAAAAGAATAAATAACATTGATTTCTTTTATCAACCATGAAAATTGTT
>KK502563.1:17829-34263 GCA_000688735.1 Glossina austeni
AAAAACACAAATTACTTAAATTAACACAAAAAGAAGAAGAAGAAGAAGAAGAAGAAGAAGAAATTCCACTCGGTTTTTCTACACATTTTCTTATTGCAAAGCAACGAACACAAATGGCTGAGAGTGCCTTTTCTGACTTTTTTATTTATTTATTTACTGTTTTTTTTTTTTTCTTTTTTTTCTTCTTTGCATAAAACGAGCAAAAAACTAACATACGCCCACTTTAGTGGAAAGGAAACTGAAAAGTTTTATTTTTATTTTTTTATTTTTTTTTTGCCTTTTTACTAAAAAGACACAAAACTATACGGTAGGCATGCTAGAAAAAAAAAAAAAGGCATGCATAGCGGAAAAAAAGGAAAATGTAGCTGATTTAGCATTTTATGCGGCACAACACATGTCCTCCTTATGTCCTTATGTGATGTAAAATGTCAAAAAATATTCTAAACATTCAAAGATATGAAACACAGCAGATAGAGGAGCTTAAACCAAATAGCTATCCAAGAGAAAAAACAAGCAGCAAAGAAGAGTAAAGAAAATAGAGAAATAAGTTTTTCTTTGTTTTGCAGACTGCAGGGGGTGTACACGTAATTGCCAACCAACAGCTTTTGGATATGTTTACGGGAGACATGTTGCGATAAGAAAAAAAAAAAAAGAAGCAAAACACGCACACACATACATACATACATACATACATACATACATACAAAACAGAAAAAAGACTAACAAGACCATATAAGCATAAGCACAAATAAATGCTCGCACGTATGCTGCTTGGTATATTTAAGCATTCATTGTAAAGTTTACAGGAAATCAGAATTAGACAACGAACCCTTTAGTTGTGCACCAGATTAGAAGAAAGAAAACTCAACATACACAACAAACAGAGATTCGTAAACATACATAAATTCATATGGTTAGGGCAAAACTTTAAGAAACTGACACATAGCAACTGTCAGCTGTCAGTTGATTAAAGCAACGAGTTATACACATCCACCCTTTTAAAAATCTAAAACAATTGTGAAAGAAAGAAATAAGAAAATTACATTCGGCTATGACCGAATCGCTTTACACACATCAACTTTAGAAAAAGAAAAAGCAAAAAAAATTTAAATTTCTTTACGTATTTAGCGGTTTTGAGTGATTTGGCCCTTTTTTTAAAACAAAATTACGCGCAAGCAGAATGGTTTTGCGAGAGAAGATTTTCCATACATACATATTACTCAGATGGAACAGATGGACAGATAGACAAACGAATGTGCCAATTTCGGAACCGATCGAGGAGGTTTACCATGCATATTACTCAGATGGTACGAATGGACAGATAGACAAACCAATTTGCCAATTTCGGAACCGATCGAGGAGATTTACCATGCATATTACTCAGATGGAACAGATGGATAGATAGACAGACGGACAGACAGACATGCCTTGGTGACTTTCGAATGTGACACTGCGTTTAGGCATTTTATGCCGTTCCTTAAGCTTCTTGCCGTGTATTGCGAAAGGTTTTAAGACAACGCTTGCGCCGTCAATCTTCGTTGCTAGGCATAAAAACTTTATGCACAATGTTTTGATCACATTTTTTTTTGTACCTAAAGAATGTAAGGAGAGAATATTGAACGGAACTCGCCACTTTTCATTGTTTCCTCCTATGAGAACATTTATATTTTTCCAGGCCGTTGATAGAACCACATGTTATGGAGCTCCTGTCGGACCTTCCTTCCTAACTCGTTTGACCGAAGATCGCCTGTCTAAAAGGAACAAGCCAATCGGGCTTCCACTTGTGAGAAACAGAACTAACCGCAAATTTGCTTTTTCCAGAACTCGCTCCTAAACGGTTAACGCAAGTGAAAAACTATTTTATCCGCAGTTTTATTAAAAAAATCATATTTAACCAAAAATCTTGCAAGCCTCGAGCTTTGGCAATTTGTCAATGTAGTTGCCCTATACCGTATCATCTGTGATACATTTTCCTGCTTTTATGGCGGAGAATAGAGGCCGGAAAAGAATTCTTGCACTGCGCGGAAATAGAACGATTGGCATTGCCAAGCTCTTGATAGGTTATTTAAAGTCAGCCGCTTTGTATCTTCTAATGAAATGTGATCTCCTCGCCCTTAGTGCTGGTATGAGTAACCGTCCATAAAATAATAGGCGTTGCCAAGAGGGCGATATATTTGCTGGAGTCAGCTATTTCCTAAGCTGAAAGGAAGCTTGACTACCCTGGACTTAGTACAAACTCACATTAACTAAGGTTGCTCACGGGATGATATTTCAGTTGAAGTCGAACGCTTCTTATCTTTCAACGAGATTTCATGTCCTTGTGCTTAGCACTAACTTCCGTGGTTACATGTTTCGTGGTTTCTTAGTTCTGAAGAAGAAATTAACGTAACGAATGTGAACCTAAACATCGCGTGATTGCATATCACATTCTAAAAGACCACATGGACAATATTTTCAGGGTCGATTGGCCTTGATGCTAATACAAAAGCTCTTTTTTCATGCGTTCATGTGCGGCCTCATGTGTAAACTTAGCAGCAAAAGCATGAAAACAAACACTTACGAGATGGTTGTAGCATAGGGTTGCGTAATAAAATACTTGTAAGAGCGAAAGACGTATCATACGACCTGTTGGTCGTCATTTTGCGTATAAAATACTTGTAAGAGCGAAAGATGTATCATACGACCCGTCGGTCGTCATTTTGCGTATAAAATACTGCTAAGAGCGAAAGATGCATCATACGACCCGTTGGTCGTCATTTTTGGAATATTTTGGAATATTTTGATATATTTTGATGAGATTTGTACGCTGACATAATTTCGTTTAAGGAGGCACGCTATTGAAAATGGTTCACATCGGAGCACATATTTGACCCCTTCTCATAAAAAACTTTATTTCGGAAGGTCGGATAAATTTATGGTGATGTAGGGTATATAACTGAGCACGGCGATGCACTATATCGTCTTTATTTAGTTTAGCTTATAATTTTTTTTATAAATTAACATTTAAAATATAAAAATAAACAAAACTATCACAAGATATGAAAATTTGAGAATGGGTTTGAAAACATTAAGATATCGGAAGACATGGATATACCGAAAACATTGGTCAGAATTCATGCTTAATAATATTCATTTCGCTCATTTCACTGAATAATAAAACAAAAAATGGCTCGTAGTATACACTTCCCTATCCATAATCTGGCTGATGGTTATAAAAACTTTACAAGACAAATAAAATCAACAACGAACGAGTTAGTTAGTGAGCTCTTAACAAAATAAAATGCAAAACAAATATAATAATAAAATGTAAGGAATATACTGGAAATTCTCTGCGAGAAAAAAGGAAAAGAAAAGAAAAAAAAACATTTGCATAATAATAAGAAAACCCGCAAAAAAAAAAATATAAATTAAAAAACTAAACAAATCAGTCAGGACGTAAATAAAGCAAAAACAAAACTATGCTTAGTTAGAAATTTTTGCAACAATTTTTAAAAAGAGTTTCTGAGTCGGACCAGCTGCAAAATAAAATTAAATTCATCTCGATATTTATATGACAACGTGAATGTGTGCGTTTAGATGAATCTTTTATGATATCGTTGTTTTCCATCATTCACTCACGTTACTTAAGACTAACAAACTTACTTAAGACTAATGCTCATAATATAAATGATTCGACGACATTCTCTTCTATTGATTGTCGAAAGCATTTGGCAAAGCATGAGATAATATTTCAATCACCGCTACTATTATCTTCAATCAAAAATACTACATATAAAGAAAAGAAAGGAAAGAGTGTAGAAGAAGAAGAAAAAAAAATTATATATTGAGCCTATAAAGCGTAGCCTTTTATGTTGACAGAGTAATTGAGTCGCTTCTTGTTTATTATATAGATTTCGAAGTAAAAAAGACTGACGTATTTCGTCAAACATCTGCGACTCTAGCGGAAGAGATGTTGTGTCTGATTGATATAAATTTTTTATTGAACTGTTGCTCGTAGTTTTTAAAAGAAATGTGCGTACATTTGAAAGCCATTCTGTCCCCTGCAGAAGGGGACATGTCAGGAGCTTATCGAAAGCTTGTGCTATAAATATCAAGCAGTAATACAGGCACAGCACAATGCAGAGTATTAATGAAGAAGCACATGATAGTCAACTACTTTTTTTACACTCTACCTACATATTTATCGCACGCAGCAAGTGATGCTTCATTTTTCCATCGAAGAACTTACTATTCAGTGTCTTTTGGTTTATTTCAATTCCGCAAATTTTCCGGTATGGATGTAGTTAATGGTAGTAGTAGTAAAAAAATTGTCTTTTAGTCTCTTAAGAGATCCTTGTGTTTGCTGGTATAGTGAAGTGTCCGCTATTTACATGTCTACGGTTGTATGACTAATGACCGAACGGGCAAAACAAGTCAAAATCATTTCATGACTTAAAAGTCATTCAGTCAACATCAGGAATTTTCTTTGATTTCACTATGTCACAATATTCTATATATAACCCATGGACAAACCAATCCAAGAATAGAAATAATAAATAGTAAGACTTAGGTAAGGTAATGTGTTAGGTGAAGATCCATTTAATTAGTTTTTTAGTTGATGAGCAAATTAAACTCTAAACTCAAGGTAACTGTTTTTCAAATTTATCGTTTCCTTACTTTGCTTAGTGCTTAGGAAGCGCGCTTTAGCGATCTTCCCTTGACCGGTAGTCAGGACTAATTGGAAGTATTGTATTTTTTCCGCTTATGCATGCGTTCCTCTTCCTAATCCTGAAGAAGATGGTAAGTACCCAGTAAATTAGGAGAATGAACAGAATTTTTTACACGACATTAGTCGCGTCACAACTAAATCATGTAACAAATAACATACACTTGACGATAACAGCGGCTGTAATGGGAACTAGGAAACGTCTACATATCCGAATCAAATGCTTTCTGTTCACGCGGATTAACGATGAAATACTGTTAAGGGGATATTTTTTTTTCTCTTGCTCTTCTCCGTCCTCTACACAATAATCGTGAGGGCTAAGGTCTTGGGAGCTAAGTGGCTTGAAATTCGGTATAATATGGTCATAGAAACTGTCGGCTAACCGATTTTGTGCCATTATGGCCTTCTAAGAGCTTTATATTTATTTAATTAAAGCTAAACTAAAATATTTAAATTTTAAATTAAAGTTAGATTTAGGATCAATCATAAGCTAAAAAGTACGTTATTATTGTAAAAGTAAATGTTTCTTGTACTGAAATGATTGTTTAATAATCTATGAAAATATTAATCTATTTTACCCTTTAATCGATTCTCAAACAAGGTAATTATGTTTAACAAAACTAACATCAAAGTCCCCCGATGCGATTCGTGTCAGTGATAATATAAATCAATAAGACATTCAATGCATTCATACAAGTGCTATGGAACGTCTTATTTGCTGCAATTACAACTCAGCGAACAGTTGACCCCGCAAGCAAAGAGATTCATATCGTTATAGTGTTAATGAAAGCAGCTTTGAAGACGCAAGGTGCAGATTCATTGTATGCTTAGATTTTTATATAAATAATTATATTCCGGAATATTATTTTATGGATAAAAAAACTAAAATTCTAATGTCTGAGTAAATATTCGAAAATATTCAAAGTATAGAGTGACACCCTATCATATTTTAGTTTGTCGTAGACACACTTATTTACTATTAAGCCGGAGTCTGACAACTACACAACTTTCTAAGGCATGGTATTGATGTACACGTGGTGCTGTTACTTGACATAATCTTCATGGCTCACGGGGAAATTTCGCCTGACTGAAATGGTGAATTCTGGCAGAATGCTGGTGATTCCAGCATTTTTCCGATAGGCGTGAAATTTTTTAGCTAAAAGAAAAGAGAGAAAATGTGTTCAATTTGCTCAGGAACACGTTTTGCTCAGATCTAGAGCTCGTGCTGGCGCAGGCCAGGAGGTGCTTCGCACAACATAGAAGTTATGGGGAAGGCCTTTGTGGCGAGCTCTACATACTAAGCCATCAGAGATACTTAGGCCTCGAGCCAGCAACGGTTCCCCACCAAGGCCTTCAAATCTCCGGTATGGTCAACTGAATACCTTGCATTTGTTGGACCAACTGCGTGCACTATATCGAGTAGGGTCCGCATGTTTGACTATCTCTTTTACGCTTCTCACCACTTTCTGCTTTTTCAACTTATGATGAACTTTATGTGAAATGATCGGAGTTGGGAAACTTGGGAATTTTTCGCGGCGACATTTCGCTTTTTGCTTTACTATATAATGATCCTTACAAATCTAGTTTATAACGCTTCCACAGATTTGCCAAAGAAAAAAAACAAAATATCGTTCTCTAGAACTTACAGACAGACATCTGCCAAGGCCTTACTCGCGTCCTCTCATCAACGATTTTTTCCCATGTTCTTTATGCTCTTGCGAATCGTTTAACTTAAGAACTTGGTTTACTTTTTGTAGGGATATCTGCGCTTACTGCCAAAAGCTGGCAAATCGTAGATTTAAAAATACGAGCAAGCACACGAACTTATTTTATGCGCAGTACAGACTTTACATTGTCGGTGGGGATATATTTTCTTGCCGCCAGTAACAATTTGATTAAGTATATGTTTATTCATATCCATCGAAAGTCTCATCTGGTGGATCAATTCTGGGCGACTGTTTTGTTCTTTCCTTACTTGTTGAAGGCTCTTCTTCCATGTTGTCCAGATTTTGCGTTTCTTTTTCCTCTATTAGTTGTATTGCAATTTTGAGTAAAAATTGTTTATAGTCTATTCTCGCTATAGGGATCAACGAAGAGAAGCGGGCATCAAATTATATACAATAAATATAAATTGGCAAACGGGGAGATTTCCCCGATCGGTCGGCAATGTGTTAACATGATAACGTGCTCAAGCATAAAAATTGCATTTCTCAGATTCAGTTTTACTCACACCCAGGGCGCTTTTAGTCGAAATTGTGGGCCAAAAGTAAGCGAAAAAGGGTTAATCGTAAAATGTCTTATAACTCAGCCGACTTTTACTCATAAACTACTTTTATCTTGTTCCAGACGCTTGCCATAACGTTTGAGAAAATTCCATTAATGATAATGTTATTGCTAATGTACCGACAATTTCATCGCTATATGAATTAATTTTATTCAGGGACATAAAATCTATTATTACAATGAGTGCACGAGTACTATACGTTGACATCAATAAAACTTGAAAGTATTAGACAAAAATTGCTTTAAATAGATGCTTGGATGAATGAATGTGTGCAAGTTGCGTGTGTGTGTGTGTGTATGTGTGTGCACTTATGTGCTCAATAAATTGGAAAACTTTGTTCTCTAATAACGAACACATTTCAAGGCAATACACATTTAGCATATTTGTATATGTGTGTATGTGTGAATCTCTTTGGTAATGCAACGTACTACGATTATTGACAAGAGAGGCTTTAAAGTATCGTAAATATCTAACAATGGTTTACCTATCTTACCTGAATGTCAACCCATATACACAAGAGGAGCATAAATGAATTTCTGAAAAGCTTCGACTGTTAAGTGCATGCACGCCGCTTACAAGAGTTTTGAATTGAACGAAAGGTAAAAACTTTTTGCTGCCTTATATTCTCATTCATTGATTGATTGCTGTTCGTAAGTGCATGCTACGGATACTTTTCATATTGATTTTCCATATGTGCTCCCACACACACATACATATATATATTTTTACAACTTTTACTTTACGTTCACGTTACGTTACGAAAAGCAATCTTTTGTTTTGTATTTATTTTTTTTTTTTTTTTTTTTTTTTTTTTTTTTTTTTTTTTTTTTTTTTTTGCAAGAAACTTAATCCTCAGTATATGCTGATAGAGACGACGAGCACTAATTTGCATAAACATCAAATCATGTTTGATTAATTTGCTTAAAGTCGTTTGCAAATTTTTGAAAATTTTTGCAAAAATTTTCAAAGTTGCTTTTCATTTCGAAACATTGTTAAAGTTTTGTTTGTATTTCAAGATTTTTTTTTTTTTTTTTTTTTAATTGAAAAAAAGAGTAAATTGAAAATGGAAAAAATTAATTCAATAGAATTTCACTTACGTTTGCATGTTAAACAACAAAAGTGTTGAGATTGGCTGTAAAGAAAATAAAAATTAAAAAAGTTAGTGTTTTTGTTTTTGTTTTTTTTCGTTACGTGCTCTTGAAAAGATTGATAAAAAAAGTAAAGTTTTGAAATTATTAGCACGCAATTTGCAATCACTGCCGGACGATGGATAACTATTGTGATCATTTTCCCTTTCTATCATCGCTACGAGATCAGCTGTTCATGGCGGTTAATGACAACATTCTCGTCTTAAATCCGTCCAGTGCAAGAACATTTTTTTTATTGTATAACCTATCACTCAAGAGATGTCTGCTGTTCGTGTAACACGGTAGTGATTGGAAAGAGGTGAGGAAAAAGAGATGGATAGGGGGTGTGCACTCACTATAACTACGACCAAAGTAAACACTAACGCATTGAAAATTGAACTCACGAGCACAAATTTAGTAGGTTCGTACCTACTCGGCTAAGAGCAGGCATGCGGTTATTTACTTTGAATGTATTTTAATTGATTTGCAAGATTGAATAGGTGGACTAAACTTCCATTATTCCTCATACTTCAAATGTTTTACGATGAAAAGGACGAAAATTTTAGTTTAAGAATTTCGTAGCTGTCTTCTTGTCATAATTTGCTGGTCGGTTTTGCTTATTAGATATCGAATTCAGTATTTTGCGGTTCGTCGATTTGAAATAAGCAATAAGCAGTAATAACACCTACCAATAATTATGTCGGGGAGGAGAAGAAACAAAGGGAAAATGCGGAACTAAAGTTTAATTACGCCCAAATTCTCTTTTTACACGATTTTTTTTACACGAATTTGATTTAACACAAGTTCAAAAGAAAAAAAATTTCTTTTTTTACACGAATTATTTTGTTTTAACACGATTTTTAATATTTTTTAACTTCTTTTATATTTATGAATTTCAGATAATTCAGATAATTCCCTTTTCCCAAAGCAGAAGTTATTTTTTATAAAATATTTAATGAATTATTAAATGTGTAAGCACGAAATAAATTAAGTGAACTCTATAACAAGAACTTTTTAATGTTGTTTACACCTAATTCTCTTTTTACACGAATTTTTTTTACACGTATTTTTTGGGAACGTATCTATCGTGTAAAAAGAGAATTAGGTGTATTGTTGAATTGACTAAATAAAATGAATCTGGAAAGCTTGAGAAGAGATGATAAGGAGATAGATTCCTTAACTTTAAACTATAACTTTCCCTAGTTAACGATTGCTGTGTAGCTCCACAGTGATAATATTATTATTATTACTATTCTATAATTATCGCATTTTAAGTAATATCTCTTAATATCTCCAAATTGTCCATCTGTCTGTTAAAGAATGTTATTTTTCTTTCCTTTATTTAGCGCTAGACTGTGAAGTTTTTGCTTAAACTAAAATTTCGCAGCTGTCTATGCACCCACTTATCTATATTTCTTAGCTAACAATAAGAGATTGCCCGCTTAATACTAACACGCTTTACGACACATAAAATAATTAAAAAAAAAAAAAAAAAAGGATCGTCTTCTTACTTTGCTACCTAACAGTTCTTCGATGGTCCACAGTTGAGTATGAGAGCCAAAATAGTACCAGATTTTCGCCTCATACCAAGGTTAGATTATACTAAGAGGTATTCTAGGGTTTGTCTAAATATTTTCATGTATTCTAGAATTTTTATAAGTTTATTAATAAATAGGGGAACAAACAGGGCAACAAACAGGGGAACAAAGAGACAAGTTAAATGGGATAAATTCTTATTCGGGTGGGAAAGCGGGAAAGACAGCTTCTGGCTTCTTGTTTTTAACGAAATTGAGGAGCAGACGTGTGCTGCAGTAAGTTTAAGAAGAATGGAAAGTCTGGCAGAACATGGACAAAGGACAGAAGACAGCTTTCTTTACAGCTTTTTTTACAGTTTCTTTTAATAACTGTGGGGGCCCCATGCGTCAATTTTGACGGTTATAAGAAAAAGTACGACTTCCTCTTTGTTTATTATGACTTCAAGGAGTAGACAAACGGATGTAGTTGCCTTTGATTCGTCAGCTTAAGTTAATGAGTCCTTTATAAAAAAACTGGAAAACTTTCCACCCATTGGCTAGTTCGCCGCCAGTCTACCTCAAAATTCGGCAGAAAATAAGACCGACAAAAAAAAAACATGTGTAAGTGCACTCATTGCATAAGAAAGTCCCGTAATTGGTGTTGCCAGATCGTATAAAATAATCGTATACCGTATCGTATGCACAATCAAACACAGTACGTTCCTGTTTGTATACTAATCGAATATAACGATCAGAACGTAGTAGTAAATTGTCTCTTGTGTTTTTCTCTGAAATTTTAATCGCACTTATGTTGCTTTTATCTTTCCCTGCAATCAATATTTAAAATTTAATTAATTTTTACTTTCGATTTAATGATAAGTGCGATAATTTCAAGCAATATTTGCTCCGTTAAGGTAAGGGCGTAAATCTTTAAATCGATTTTGTTATTATTGTTGTCGAGGGAATAAACGAACATCAGACGACAAATGTCTAACAAGAATAGAAATGTGACCTTATAAATGAAATTATTGTCATAGGCGCCAGTGAAAGCCATAAGGAATTTTACGTGATGCATAAACATAATCAATTATAAAATAAATGTCATTAATTTATCGAATTGTTGTTTGACATCCGCTGTTTTCATTTCAACATACGCGTGCTTATGTAAGCATACATGTATAATTATGTTTTCAAGTACTTTCGGTCGACAATACATGCATATAAGTGCAGTAGTAGTAGTAGCACTATGTACACGATTTACTTATCATTTTAAATGTATGCGTGTTGACATACGAACGTCATGATAGTTTACAAAGTTAAAATTGTTTCTTTTTCCCGGAAAGTCATTTTAATTTTAAATAATTTAATGAGAAGCAAAAAAAATTGTAATAAAAACCGAGCAGAAGTTAAATAAGCAGACAGTAAACAGATGAGTGTGAGAGAGAGAGAGAGAGACAGGATGAGAATTTTATTAAAAAAAAAAAGTGAGGAGAGCAGATAAAATGCAAATAAATAACTGGTTCTGTTTCAGTGAATGTTAATGCGTATACGGCAAATGAAACTGGCGACAATGCAATATGACATTACAACAACAACAACAACAACAATAACAACAACAGAAAAATAAAAAGTAAAAAAAACAAAAAAACAAAAAGTTCATATAACGACAGCAGTAACGACCGTTAGCATCAATACGCAAGTTGTAAGGAAACGGAAGTTGACTGAATTTTACTCGACAATAGGTTTACATGATGAAGTTGCCTTTCGGTTTATTTATTCTTTTCTTTTTTGTTCAATTTTGCATTTTTTTTTTTTTTTTGTCGGCATTCTTTTCATGCCTATTTCAGTTCAGTTCAGAATGCAAAAGTATTTTATATAACTTTTCTAAACTATTCCGACCGCTCACCTCAAGAGACTGCAAACTCAAAAAAAAAAAAAAAAAAAAAAAAAAAAAAAAAAAAAAAAAAAAGGATTTGCAAGCTTCTTGACTTTATTTAATAATTTTCATTCGAATTTAATCGTTTAAATGGATGTGTCTGAGCTTAATGAAATGATTTCTCGGAATACAATAAATAATAAAAGCAAACGTAAAAAATTTTTGTTAAAAACCAGAGAAACTCGTTCCATAAATTGTTATAAAATCATTCGGTCATCGTCACACAGTCAGACAAAGTTATAAAACCAAGCAGCGTAGACAGACATCATACCTTTAATCACACAATAAATTTGGTAAGAAAGAGAAGAGCAGGAAAACAATGAAAGCGACGATGAATATGTAAAAACGGAATAAGAAATTGATTTAACAGCAAAATTGTATTAGAATCAAAAAAACGAAGCAATCCTCGCCTTGATGGGTTCATATACGTTTTTTGTGCATGTTTTCTTTATTCCTTATTGCCAATGAAGAGCAGATGATGATATTGTGTTGTATGTCGTCGGCATAGTGATGACTTAAACCGATAACGTCATTATTATCACTCATCGTAGTAGCGCTTGGCAAAACACAAGTTTTACAGTCTTAGCCGCATGCTGTCATTTCTACTTGACTTCCATTTTCAAGTGTTCGCTTTGCACAACAACCGTTTCATTTCCATAACAAGAAGTTTCGCGTTGCGATGTAACCAACAAAGTGGGCCTGATTTCAACTTATGCGGTTAACGCAATTTGGGCCTTTGTTTTAACTTCCTAAAGCAATGCACACACACACACACACACACATACACACATTTTATCGTTACTTTAAAAGGAGCCACACACCACATTTGGTTCTTTGAAAGCAACTTCTTGCTGCTTGTGTTCTTTTTAAATATAATTAAAATATATTTTTAAAATATCTTTTTTTTTTCTGCTTGCTCTCTCTCTCTCTCTCTCTCTCTCTCTTCAGAGGTTTCTTTTTAGGAAAAAATTTTCCATTCATTTTTTTTTTTCTTTTTTTTGGAAGTTTAAATTTCTTCGAATTTATTTTTCATGTTTTAAAAGTAATTTTTAAATTATTATTATTTTTTTTTTTTTTGTTTGTTGAAAAGAAGTGGATTAGGTCTGTATGTTTCACTTTAGACCCATAATCCAGTAACGTAATTTTAAATTACATTTGCTTTTATGTTGTCTAGTTTGTCTATTTTTGGAAAATTAAAATTTTTATTTTACGTTTCTAAGGCATTTCTCAAGCAAACTGACGTCTTTTTTTCTTTGTTTTTGATAGAAAATCTTTAAAAAATATTTATATATTTTTTTTAATACATATTTGAAGGATTCGAATGTTAAAAAAAATTTATTTTCTAAGCATGTTTTTGTTTCCCATACAATTTGAGATAGAAAAGCATATTAAGTTTGTGCGGATGTATGCAAGACCCAGAAGGATTTGAAACAGACCCAACCTTTATTATACAAAATAAATTTCTGTATCGATCTAGGCTTGTTTGTCCGTCTGTCCGTCTACAAGCCGTGTTTTTGTCCACGGACGAGCATTGTTGAAAATGATTTGGATCGAAATACTTTTTCGCCTATTTTACATGTAAAGCCTTATAAGAGTAACTGTAAACTGGTGTAGGGTACTTAGTAATGGTACTGTGCCTGTTTCTACTTATTTACCTATAAAGTTTATTTAGTTTTTTTGTTGCAAATGCAAAATTGTGAATGAAATAAATTTTAAAAAATTTTTCAAACTTAAAGGCGCCCTTAAGTGACGTCATATGCACTTATTCTGTTGGCCGCTGTGTACCACCTGTGCACAAGCTTATATCCTATCTATGTTCGTATTACTTGAATATCTCTTTATCGCTTTAGAAAGTTATATGTAGTGCTTAGTTTTTTTTTTTTTTTTTTTTTTTTTTTTTTTTTTTTGTTGTCGTTTACTTCTTGGCGCGCTTTAATTGGTTTAGTTTGAGTTTTGATGAAATTCCTTTTTGTAGGCTTTCGTCAGGCAGCTCTACGTGCCTAACTGAATCTGTTAATTGCTTTCGGGCAAACGGTAAAACCTTAACAATGAAGAAGTGCAAATGTTATTACCAGCGATTTTGATGATTCGTGTTGATCTTATGATGATTTCAAACTAAGTCACGTTTCATTTTTGCTTTAAATTAAATAAATTTTAAAATTTTTTATTTCTCTTGTTTTTACAATACTTGTCTAGTTAGTCTGCGAAACTTTCGAATTTAAATGATTTTTTTCCCCTTTTGTTCTTTCTTTAAGCATTCATCAAATTTTTTCATCCATCAATCGGTTTTCAGAAATTATTTGCTTATCGTAGCCATTGATCGCACAAAGAAGTTCATATTTCTTTATGACAATTAGAAAAAAAACAACAAAAGTTTGCAAAAACATGTCAACAATTTGTTCGATATTAAAATGTAAGTTAAAAGGGAAGGGAAACATAGAAAATGCAAATAATTGAAAGGAAGAGATTTGCGCAACAAAGGCTGCTTTAAAGTCGCTGCTGGGCTAACCGCGATGCTGACCGTAATATCGAATAGAATGAATTCACGCAGGAACTCGATCATATGACTAAAGCCGTAAGTTGAAATTCTGCACACACTCCGTTACCAGTTTGAAATTTTTAGACTTTAGCCAGGGGTCAATTCATCAGTCACCCGAGAGTCTGTCTATTTTGTTATAACTCACTCTCTCTAACGCGGACAGAACAGTAAACTTGAAGAAGGATTCAAATAATTGCTCTTTGTTTACTATTTCTTGAGTAAGTGTTCACATATGCGAAACAATCATTTCATTTCATCTGTCCGTCCATCGTCTTTTAAACGCTTACCAAAATCAAGGCAACGAATTCAAAATTTCTTATTTTATTATATTTTAGTTTTTCTCTAACTTTTTAAAGCCGCTTTGGGGCATAACGACTATTGCAGTAAGTAGAAGTGAAGGCTTACTGCCAGCGACAGCTTTATGAAGTGATCAGAATGCAAGGTTTGTCTCGAAGGCGAATATGATTTTTTAAAATTCTTTTTCACATAGGATGGAAATCTCCGTAAGCTTTTGAAGTTTATGGCCATACACTGTAGCCAAACAACAACGTACAACAACAAAATGGTATTCTATTGCCTAGTGTTCATATTATTTATACATAAATATATATATATATATATAAATACGTACATATTATGTGCTCACGCACAACATGTATATATGTACATGTATATATATGCATATATATGCTTTATATTTTATATTCTATATATAGATAAATATACGTAAAAATTTTCCATGTGTGGAAAATCCTACGGAAAATAAAAATAATTTTCATGGTTGCGTTAAAAATATATGAAAAAAAAATATCCGTCCGTATATCCTTTGTTTCCAGAATACATGCGCACACAACTAGAATAGTAGGAGCAATTATTGCGCTTACCAGATAACATAAGCGGTGGTAAAGCAAAAATCAATATCAATACATTTTATAAATAAATAAAAAAAAAAAGATGAATACGTTGCGTTCCTGGTTGTTGAGTGTCAGCAACACAGCTTTTATTAAGGATACATTTTTTTTTTTAACTGAAAAGAGAGAGAGAGAGAGAGGCAGAGAGATAGAGATAGAGAGAGAGATGCAAAGTTTCAATTAACATGTTTCGTGCAAGCATTTTTAAGCTTGCATTAGATTGCTTTCATCTTTTTTCCCTCCATTTACACGCATTGTATGTTCTTAGTACAATAGTATGGGTTTTCTTGTTTCTATATGAAAATTGAAACGAAATGAATTAACTGAAGCTTTATTGTAATATTACTAAAGATTATAACATTCGTTTAATACTAAGCCAACAGAGCAGATTTTATGGAAAAATTGCAAAATCAAAGCAATGGCAAGGTCGCCATTATAATGAGAGCTTATATATGTGTACATATGTTTGTTGGAGCTTTCCTGATGTAATATACAAAGAGCTTATATATAACGATTTGTGGAAAAAGTATATGTATGTGTTACGTTAAGCTGAAAAAACCGAAGGGCCCATCCAAACATTTCGGTACGAATGCAAACCAATACAATAAAATTCGGAGCCTACCTCATTGATTACAAAGCAAATTGTGTTCTTTGCAAACAAAATAATTACGTTCAGCCAGTAGGTTCTTTGCTTTACATAAAGCTTATAAATGAATCGCTTATTTTGCGAGTGAAGCAAAACCATTTTCTGTTATAACGAGATATTGAAACGTTTGCTTTTCCATGCATTCGAAAATATTCGTAAGCACTAATACATATGCTTTTTGCATTGCGTGTACATATGTAAATTAGTTGCCATCCTATAAACCTGGGACGAAATTGACAGAGTGCTGTTTCAAAGCTCTGTGCCTTTTGGCGGCCACGGCGGCTTGGTTGTTACCTTTCCCGTTTTAATCGTCTTCCTTACATGCTCGTATACAGCCAATGAGTACGTTTTCCTTTCTTTTTTGTTTGTATCGTATCAGTTCTTGCTAGCCGGGATTGTATGGTTAACCCGAAGGCAAAAGTGACTATGTCAGGCAAAGTAAGGTTAAAAGCTTTATAGTCTAACTTTAAGCTCCACGGGGGTCAGGAGCCCAATCACTATGGTGACAACATTGGTTTACTGCAGATTGGGGCTTGAAAAGATCCTTCGGGGCGAAGCTTGCTTGCTTACATACATGTGGAAACCGCGGTGGAAGCATGTATGTCCAGTCCCCGTTTTGAACGCAGCAGTTAGCGAATGTGTGAGTACGGCCCTTCGGACGGTATCGTGGTGGTTGTGGTTTTCATGAGTCCAATAGGGCATAATTTAGAAGGGGTGACAAAACTCAATCTGTACCAGAGTGGGTTTATAGAGCCATACACGGTAAACATAT
>KK502563.1:52808-71641 GCA_000688735.1 Glossina austeni
ATTTACACAAAGCTGGATTCAAAAAGAAGCAAAAGAAGAAGAAGAAATAATGGATTACTTTTTCCCCAACCTAATATTAAGGTTTCATTTAGTAGTTGATTCGATGCAATGATATTCAATCGGTAGCTCTTCGCCCTTTTCCTTCAGAAAGATCATACATGAAGCAATAAGCAATTGTCTGGTTTAAGTCTGTCCACGTGGTTCAGTCCAGCGGCTGAAGCGTAAAATGAACACGAATAATGCATGAAAAGTGATTTTTTTAAAGACCGAAATCATTCCCTTCTCGTATTAAAAAAAAAGGCCTGTTTAGAACTTTGTCTTCTAGGGCTACATAATGCATTTTTACTTTATTGGCTTAAATAAGAGGAAATTTGAAAGTCTTCAGCACTTTTGATTAGGAGGGCAACTAATTTTTCAGGTTTTTTTTTTTTTGATCAACGAAAGATTGAAAATTTCCCCAGAAATGAAATTCTTTCCGGGCATCATTGTTCATCACTTTAGTTCTTCTAACTTTTGGTTAGACTATGAATTCAATGTGGAAAAAAAAAAAACGCGCGTTGAAAACCCGCACAAAAGAACAAAAATTTTTTCCCTCCGTATCCAACCGATACTCCTGAAATAAACCGCTAAGTCGATCGTAATGGTTCGCCTAGTGTGGATCACATTATTTAGGCTTTAAGGCTACCCATCCCTTGAACACCTCTATGCTTAGAATTATGCAGGAAAAATGTTCCTCGCAAACACTACTTACAACGCGACATTCTTGTTGTTAGAAAAATTGTGATACGTGTGGGTATTGCGACCGATTACTACTAATAGATATCTGAGCTGCTGTTGTGTATCCACCACATGGATCCTTACAGTGATCTATTTGCGGTGCGTGGAAATTTCATTGTGCACGTAGTTGTTAAGTGAGTGAACTAAACACAATCAATTTTAAGGTTTTGATGCATTTGTTCTCATTCGCTTAAAGCGCTCAAAGCATTTCCGCGTTTATTTAGAGACGTGAAAATATTAGTTTCATAATATGAAATAAATCATAAGTAAAGGATATTATTGAGCGCCATTCTCGAACCACTTACAGCCACTGTTATCAATTTTCATATAATCAATTGGGCTAAAGCTGTTGACTGAGACTGAGGTTATAATAAACGCCAAATCGTTGCATTAAATAAATGCCGTAGATATTGTTTGTAAAGATGTTTGTCTCAAACAGAAAAGATTTTGAAATGAAATTTGTGTATGTGTGTGAATGTGTGTGTGTGTGTGTGTGTGTATGTGTGAATTAGTTTTCATAATTATCATGTCATATACATAAGAAAAGTAAAGTCTTAAATGGATTGAGGCATGAGATGAAAAACCGCAAAATTCGCATTTAATTAAACCACAAGTCATTGTGCTGGTAAATAACTCCATCAATAATCAAACGAATATAATTAAAGTTCAATAGTTAATTTCATATTATTTTTGAATTCTTTTTTGCGGTGAATAATAAATATTTAAACATTTCATTAAACAGCAATTATACAACTCGGCGAGCCGAACTACAAATTAATTAAATTTTAGATAGCGAAACTTTAAAATAAATTTAGATGAATTTTACTAAAAATTCAAAAAAGACAAACACACATATATAATTTATTTATAATGTTCAAGCGATATTTTTTTATAAAAAAAAAAAAATGTATTTTAAAAGTTAAAATTAAATTGTAAATAAAATAAAGCCATTCAGATAATTGCAATCGACTCTTGGCGTCGACTCTTCTCTACGCATCACCGGTTAAAATAAACGTAGGTACAAAAAAAAGGTGAAATCCTAATACTGCATAATATTGGGTGGACGTGGTTGGTTGTTTTTACTTTTGTAAGATTATTCACAGACGCGGAAAGTTTTATCCTTGCATGGTCTGTTGTTTATGATTATTAAGCAAATAATCTGAACTTTTTTACTTTTAAAAACAGGGATGTTTTTATTGTGAAAGTGTCCTTCCCCCGGTTTGGCGCATTTTCAATCTCAGCCCTCATGCAAGAACTTCCTGATAGCTTAAGCCTTGCGAGTAAGAGAAAAAAGGCTAAAATCCGTACAGACGGATGGAAAGACATGCCTAGATTGATTCGAAAACTGAAACACATCAACTTTATAGGATCCGGCGGAATTTTCTTTTATGGTGTTACGAACGTTTCAACGAAATCAAAATGGGGATTATAAGTCCCCATAAATCATCCTTTGGTGGTGCGTATAAGGGAAGAAAAATGAAAATACATTTACATGAAAATAAAGAGAAAATGTACACATATGTTATATGTGAAAAAGCCACAAAAATATGTAAACAAAACCACATTCCCTTGAATGAGCAAGAAGAAGAAAAAAAGACTTAATATTTCAATAAACAAACATACCGCAGAGAACAGACACTCATACCTGCAAAGATTGCATATATCGTGTATAGTAGAAAGAAAAAAAAAATAGGAACAACGACGTACATTCTATACATTATTGGATTTATGTTTTCCTTTCGAAGACCTGCATATTATCACAATATTTTTTAAAGAAAAAGTGAGACAACAAAACATCGTTTAAACGAAGTCAAATTTATATCCACTTTGAATATGTACAGGAGATGGTATTGTGTTCTTCTTCTTCCTTCTTAGAAATTCTTGATTATCTTGTTATCGATTACTTAATATTTTTTCTACATATCTATCCTTCTCTCTCTCTTCTTCCCTTCTTTAATCATTATTACCTTGGTACTCTTCATTCGTCTTCATCTCGGTTTTTCTTCTCGTCAGCAGCTTACAAAGGAGTAAAGATGCAACATTTTGTACACTGTACATATACTGCTATATATATATATATATGTAAATTTTCTCTATGAGTTTAGTATCTTAGTGCATACTCTCCATAATTTGTATCAGCCAGAAATAGGTTTAACAGATGCTACAGAGTATAGAAACAATGCTTGTAGAGTCAACCCGGACTCTGAAAGAATTTCTTATTAAATATTTATGTCTGGAAGGATGGATAGCTAGGAGAGACCGTTTATGACAAATGTAAGGCAATCATCTTCTATTTCAGTGAAAGGTGAACCCTTAGTTTTTGGGAAAACTTTTTATAAGAATGAAGTTTTGAGGTTGCGCAACAACGTAGGCTTCGGTGTTTAAACCTGACTTCCAAAGGGGAAATTTTATAAGAAAAAAATCAATTTGGTATTAAAATTCTATCTTACTGTCTTACGCTACATATTCACAGCTATATACAGTCAAGCCTGTTATAACGTGGTTTTCTTACAACTTGATTTCTCATAACGGAGGGCGGCAATTGCGATACTCCTTCTGTAACGTGTCTTCTTAAGCGATTAAATCTGGCTTAGCGCGATGCTTTTCTACGCGACAATTTGTTCATGCGATTTGTTTTGTGCGACTCTCTTTTTATTTGGCGTCTGAATAATTATCGTGACGGTGTACTTCAGAAGAAGATTTTGTCGCTTTCAGTGAAAACGAATTTATCGAAACGATTAAGGGGCGAAATCGTAAATGGTCGTCACATCGTCGTCAATAAGAGAAATCGTGGAGGCGGCCAAGAAAAATCGAATTCTATGCGAGCGGACGTAAGGTAAGCAGGCAAGGATTTGCCTAAAATAGATAACAATTTCAGAAGAAGCTCGAAAGTCCAAAAAGGGTTGTCTACGGCAAAAATTACACTTTTTTTAATAGGTTGTGAAAAATTATTGGTTACAGTTATTTATGAAGTTTCTGAATAGTTTTTTCTTTTCGGCAGGTGTCTGCCGTACACAGAGTACTCTTCCAGTAACCCAAATGGCTTAATAAATTTATATGAGACTGCACTTCAATGTTCTTAAATTTTTTACTGCCATTTGTCACTTACTGCCAATCACTGTTGTCAAGATATGAGCAAATGATAAGACATTGCTTTCCTTGGGTTGTTTCTAGACAAAAGTGTCTTCTTCTTTGTAGAAAGTGATGCGAATTTGTTTAGCCCGTTCGCTATTAGGAGTCTGCTGGGAAAAGGCTTGCACCACAGCCCGAATTTTTTTAAACTGATGCAAATGCACCCCATGCGTATGATATAATATATGGTATGGGGGTGTGGTTGTGGGATATGATAAGGGGTTGTGGCAAAAAACGGCTGCATCACATATCTGTAGTGGTCGCTAATAACGGATTAATTTCTATTAATTCTTAGTTTTTATAACGTGGTCTCCATAAAGCCCAGCAGTAGCTTTCACATAAAGTGCTACAAATTAATCAGGTTCGCTGTATTTTTATATTTTTTATAGCGCGGTTTCTGCAGTGTGTGAGTCGTAATTTGAATTAATTCTTAGTTTCATATAACGCGATAACAATTAATCGTGTTATAGGAGACCTGACTGCGTTGCTTTTAGCTTTAGGTGCCCTTGTACTTATTTGCTGCTTTCGAAAGACAACAACGCACCCAAGCATGCGCTGAATATTCAAAATTCGTCTTTACTGGAATAAAATGTTCGTCTCTCCTTTTTATATATTTTTCGATCAATACCTTCTTCCAAGTGCCACCGAGTGTATGTATACACACTTCAGAAGTTGTATTGGTTTTTTTAAATAATTCCATGGCGAAAATTGCATTATTTTTCGGCCCGCTCACGTCCTTAACAGATCGAAATGGAAAATCGAGTTGCAGTGGCAAGCATTTCGAAACGCATTGCGCAAGTTTCGATTTTGATAATTACTTTTCTCCAGGCCAGCGAATAATTATTGTTATGAATCAAATAATACTTTAGTGAATTTCTTATCCACACACATCTCGAAGAATGTTAAATTCTGCTAACATAAGTAAGCTTAAGTGGTTGATCAAACGAATCACGGTTGACGATAAGTTGTTGTGTTAAAGCTCTTTAAGAGATTTCTATAGAAATTCTATAAAGTTAATCCGGCGATTGCAAAAACTGCACAGAAACATATCCTAAAGAGCTTATATTCGATATCGGGGGAACAGTAAGGCGTAGTAATTATTATGATTTGATTTTGTCTCGTTTAACTAACCAAACCAGGTACAGCAAGAGTGAATTTCTCGAAGGCAACTTTAACTGATGAACAAGAGCAGGAACAGTGTTCTTCTCCATCAAGTTGTTTACTTTTCCTTAATCATTTTAGAAGCTCATGTCATTGACCAGCATATGGACCATATTCGTTAGTTGACTTAAAACGCTCGTTCTTTCTTTTGCAATTTTATTTAATTTTTGTTAAGGATCTACGCATAGACGCAACATAAGCCCAGATGTTTTTAATATGCATTATTTCAAAGTCATATCTAAAACTAATGAATTTGTACGTATGTGTTTAAGCTTTTAATTAAAAAAAATTATAGGTTTACTCACTTACGAAATATTATAAATATTTTATTATATCCTTAGAAAACCGAAAGCATATTTGAATCTTTAACTACTAACTACTAACTAAAGTAGATTTAAAAGAAAAACTGTAAGATGCTTAAACATTTTTAATTTTCGTACAAAATACCGATTAAATATTTTCTTCAAAAATTTACTTAATAATATATTATATTTCTCTCCCTCTCTCTCTATCTCTCTCTCTCTCTCTCACTCTCCCTTTGTCTCTCTGTCCCTCCCTCTCACTCAATGCAAACATAATACTAATGCTTACCTATATAATAAACATGCAGTCATGCAACGATGCATGCATGCATGCTTGCATATGTTTGTGTGTATGTGTATCAGTATTTGATGTACATGTTATTTTAAGTAAAAATCGTACATCTATGATTACATTTATATACAATTTTAACAGAATTGAAGAAACACAGTCTGAATGTGGTTGTTTCGTTGTTGTCGTTGTTGTTGTTGTTATTGTAATTGTAAATATATGTAACTTTAATACGTGCATAAATGTTTTGAATAAATTTTTTATGTTTAGTATTTCGTTTTCCTTACATTTTCTTTTTACTTATTTTTTAGCTCCTTCGGAACATTGTTAGTCGGTCTCAGAATACATTGTAACACGTATTTGTTTGTACTCGTGTAAGTGTACAGGCAATGAGAGAGAGAGAGAGCGAATCCGATACAAAATCTTTGGTAAGTATGTGGACAAAAAGTATAATTTTATATTATTTGAGATACTTCCCCCTTTAGCCAGAATATTAGACACCAACACTAACACACTAACACTATATCGCATATGTTTTGCTGTGTTTAATGAATAATTTAAAAATCTGAATGTGAATGGGACTGTGAATGGGGGTACATTTGTTTGTTTGTGTATATAATGACAAAGATTTTTTGAAAACAAGCAGAAAGCAATGGGAAAAGAATTATAGAGAATTTTCTTGATGGTGATGGTGATGATGATGACGATGATGACGATGACGATGATGATGATGATTGTAATGATTGTTATGAGGAGAAATTATTTATTTAAAGCATTTTATATTTTCGAAGACACAGAACACACACACACACACACACATACATATAAAAACCACAATACTTACATAAAAATATACATACACACATACCAGGAAAGATGACATATTTACAGAAAAAGTTTGTTAAGATAAACTTAAGGAATTTTTTCTTCTTGTTTTTTTTCTTTCGAGTTTTTAATTTAATATAAAATCCAAACACAAACCCAAATACAAACAGAATAACTAATTAAAAATGAGAAGAGAAAAAAAAAAGAAACAAAAATAAATACATAAATAAATAATTGCCAAGATGTACAGGAATGCCTTCAATAAAATATTCAAAAATTTTACTACTGAACCCTTCTCATACCCACATAGGCTTCGAATTTAAATGTGAATTTAAGCAAACAAATCAACGAAACGCTTATACAATTAGTTGTTATTAATTCAATTCCCGATAAAAGCTTTCAAAATTCATTAAAATATCTTTTATAAGGCACTTATTTATTTCTTTCGATATAATGAATCACTCCATGGATGTCTCTTATACATGTTGGGGAAAGAGAATGAGAGCGGCCGCTGTCGAGTAGACACACTACAGTATTGTTCACTTAAGCTGAAAAAAATGCAAAAATATGGTAAAGGAAGAAGCTCTTAAAAAATATTTCGTAGGAACAAACTGGCATAAGAAGATGCATCCCACAAGATTGATGATCGGTACCAGAGTCAACAACTAGTCGTTCATAGTCATATTTCTAGCTAAATGAACTTTCGCAACGATTTCCATTGATGGTTAAAAGGATTTATCATTTGCCGTATAAATAAATCCGATATTGCTTAGGCTGCAATTGAGACGGAACTAAGGCAAGGCCATTACTATTACTTTAGTTTGATAGCAAGATCTAAAGAAAAAATAAAAATTCACATTAACCTTTCAGGTTTTGAGCTCCCAATTTCTCTATAATTTTTAGTATTCCAATGCCAAGCCATCCCTAACTAGGGAAAGAAAGTTTGCTTAAGAAAACTATTTCAACTACACAAGTCACGACTACTTGAAGACCTTGGAAAACAGCCGTAGGCATATAGATAGCACACTCTTCAACGTGAAAATGAACACCCGGATTTATTGCCAGATGATTACAAAGATCCCTCTAACGACATGAGCTCTGACGAGTGACAGACGCTCGTGAAAACATAATTTTGTCAGCAGAGATTCCTTTTAATACAACCCAAGCCTAAGAAACTGCGAGTTATGAACTTTCTTATCATCTTCATCATTCTTCACGGCTATGACAAATTCCCGTTAATTTGTGACCCGGTTGCCCGTTACTCATAATGAATGCATTAGTTTTTCTTAGTCTTCTCGTATCCGCTTTATTTTTATTTATGTACATAACGCTCCATTTAATTAACGTAACGGAATTATGCGCATTTCCCTGAAGCATTTTAATAATGCAACTACATCAGCCTCCTCCTGCCTGTTGTCCCTTCTAATCACATTTATAAGCGCATATGCATACACAGTCTCTACCTATCCTCTCTCTATATGATTGTGGGAAGGAATGTGTGTTGTGAGGTTGAAAAATGGAGAATTCTTTTAATGGATTGTTACAAATTTTTATTACAATTTCGATTTAAGCTATTTAGGTGCTATTTAGATGTCCATAGATGTATGAAAATACCTTAAAGGAATATTCGAATAAATTCGACAAACTTGAGAAAATTTCTCTTAAGGACTTCGATTGATTTTTGACGGCAAAAAAAAAAAAAACTGTGTTCACTGCATCAGAATAATTTGAAAATATTTCGAGAATATTATCAATTTTTTTTTTTTTTGTTTTGTTTTATTCACTTTTTCTTTTCCCTTAACTAAGCGAATATTTGAGAAAGTTCTCTCCTTACCTTAAGCGACCTTCTGAAACTTTTTAAAAGTAAAAGAAGGAAAAAAAAAAATGAAAGAAAACTATATGAGAAAAAAAACAAAAAAAAATCTCTAAAATAATTTTGCAACGAATTGTACGAAATGAAAGAATTACTGCTTATGTAAACACACATACATATGTACTTTCTTTTCTTTCTTATACATTTCTTCTACAATTTTTTTCCTTCTTCTGAATGTGTACGTGCGTTGGTGTGTGTGTAAAAAGATTTTTTTATTTTTGGTGTTTTCTTTTTCTCTCTTCATTTTCACTGCAAAATGAGGTGAGTGGCAATGCGTGTTTTTCATACGTACACGCGTATACGTTCGCAATAACAAAAATTAATGTTTCGTGTGTAAGCGTTGATGATAATAATAAAATTACGAGAGGGGAGAACAAATTTCATTTAAAAAAAAAAAAAAAAAAAAAAAAAAAGAAAAATCTTCAAATTTATGAAAATTGTGGGCGAATATTAAAAAGTTATTTCCTCTTATGTCGTTTGCGCATTTACTCTAAAGCGTATAAAGTATTATTAAATAAATTCTTTGGAGATATTTTTAAAGGAAATTTTGTATTTTACCGTTTCTTTTGTTTGATTCGTTTAAATAAATTGAAAATATTTGTAGAGAAGATTCGCTTTTGATTTGATGAGAGCTGTCACCAGCAGTCAGTTCACTAAATTCACCTGAGAAGCTTATATCGAAAGCAAGGCTTTCAGATAATTAGTGCTTTTGTTTTCATGCTTCCAATGTCGAGTTTAACAGATCAAGGATAAAGCGTTTAATCGGATCATTTCAGTGATTTGTTTTCAAAGACAAACCAACCAAAGATTTGACTTTTTATTTACCTGCACAGAAAATTCTGGAGCCGTTTTATGATCTTCAATATTGAATAACCGCGATCGTACTTCCTGTGTGTCAATCAACAGGAAATTTTCAAAGAGAACAATTTTTCATTCAATTGTAAGGCAAATGCGTATTTCACCAACAACAGCAAATTCTCCACTCTTTAAACTCATACCCACACATAACCTACAGCTACCGTTGCCACTCCTTTTCAAGAATCACAAGCCGACTCCTGTTATCGTTTATATCCAGAACAAACGCTTTTCTAATTCCTTGTTATCTTTTAAAGGGCTGTTACAGTTAGTAGAGTGTTTGCAGGCCAGCGTGCTGTGAATGTGTCGTCGCTTCTTATCAAAAGCATGGAAAGCTTCAGGCTCTCAGTATAGATTTACGAAAAATGGTTTAACAACTAACAACATTTGGGTGGATTTTCCTTTTGTTAAAAATTTAATTCAACTATTTTCCTGAAAATATCTCGTCAGCTCGAGCAAAAATGTCAATCCTTTGTAAATATCATAAATTCGTAAATGAATCCCATATAAAGATAAAAAAATAGAAGAGGCATCATTTTCCCAATTTCTGTTACTATCTGTTATGTTATATTGGATTCATTGGAGAGAAATAAAATCTGTGGCTTTCTTCACCTTTAATTAAATACATATTTTCATTAAATTATATATTTAGTTGTACTAATAATAATAATAAATTATTACTAATTAATACGAACCCTTTACTTTGTAGTTGTTGTAATTCATGCTACTTTCAGCAGGCAATCTTCGATAAGAGTAACATTGAACTAACTGGAGGACGTAGGTTTTAACAATCATTTTTTACATGGATACAGTTATAGCTAACCTAATACATTTAATGGTTATTTATATAGAAATATATTATAAATAAATATTTACTCCTTAACGAAATTGTACTAAGCATCAGACTTTGTCAAGTTAGTCGGCCCGGTACCGTTAAAATTTTCTATATTTCGAAAAATAATTCGAGCGCCTATTCTTTGAATGTCCTGAAGCATTGTTACAAATAATGCGAGATTATCTTAACGTTACTAAATATGGGCAATGTAAGCAATTGTTTTATGTCAGACTCACATATGTTTAATACATTTTTCATAAAATATCACAAATAATGGGAAATTAGGAAAAATTTAGTTAATTTTATATGTCGGTGTTTTGCTTGATAGCAAACTTTCTTACAACTCGCATCAGGAACCATCAGGACGAATAAAGCAAAGAGCTTCCATTGGATTTCAAAAAGGAAGGAAGGATTTCTTTTAATTTCATCAAGAGAATTTGATACCAGATTATTTCACATGTCGCTAAAAATGTCTCCTCTTCAATACGCTTCCATTAGCTACTAACTTTAATTTCAAGCAAGTTGTGTCCATGCAAAGACAATTCCCATTCTTTTGCCTGTGCTTTGCTTCCCAAAAATTTCAAGGCCCATCCATTACGCAAATCTGTAGCGCTATTAAAACTGTCCCCTACGAAAAGCTTCTTTACTTTCTTATAAGTTTCTAAATGGCTTATCGAACTTTGGATGTCGACCATGAAGGACTAATAAAAATGTTGTCCAAAGCTTATCAAGATATTTTCCGAGAGTACTCGATAAGAATTACTACAGAGAAAATCACAGAAAAAATGGTTCCATTCATAAATTGTGTAGGCTGAATAACCATAACTTGATTGAGTGTTGCGTGAATATTTCTGTTTCTAGGTCCAAAATAGTTAAACACTTGATAACTACGGATTTTGTTATCGACCGACTGAACCATGCTCTACAGCTGTAGTCCATTTTCGATGGCGTTCTGTACGTAAGATAGACTTGGTCTCCCGAAAAAAGGCAAAAACCGATTGGCTGTGCCAACAATACTTTAATAATATAGTTAGTGTTCCCAAGAAAGAAGACAAAGTCCGCTTTCAGCCAGTTTATCTAAATACAAAAACATCTTCTGTGACGTAAATAATAATAATAATTATAATAAATAATAAATTTCACATTTCCACCTATTGGAGTACAATCACTTTTGTAGTGTCTGTGTTTGTATTAAGAACCTCGACTCTTTGTGTATTCTTTGGTGTTGATATCAGCGCAGATTGTGACTATGTACGTTAATGACCAATCTTGTGTCACGCATGGCTCTACGTGCGTAGAGGTGTGGTAAAGTTATTATCATATCTAGCGTAATATGCTTTCTAAGTATTACCTTACAAAGTAGACTCAAATAAAGAAAGGACGTCGGACATCAGTAGGAGAGTAGTAAAGATGTTAGGATTTACTTAAGAGTATACAATGACGAAACCTATTAGGAATGGAGGAGGAAAGCAGTTTAAACTATGGGAAGCTCTCATTAATAATTACAAAATGATGAGATTGCAGTGAAGCCTGAAGCCTGTATCCTGAACAAAAAGTTTGATACATTTCCACTCCAACTAATTTGAGCGCAGAAATACCTAAACTCTAGGATGGCATGAAAATCCCAGCTGTAACATAAATGTTAACAAGAGATCCCAGGTGAGTTCAGTTGGGAAGCTAGTTTGCTTTGCTCGGCCGTCTTACTAATCAAAAGCCAAGAAAATATTAGGGTTACCCATAAGTAATCAATTATTTTATTTCAATTATAACGACGCCTTAAAATCTCCAGTGGAGTCCGATCCAAGATTAACTATTAAAAAATAAAAATGTCATTTTGTCTATGAATGGAAAATAATTGATTACTTATGGGTCACCCTAATCTAAAAATAGGGAAAACAACAATTACTTCTCACACGAGAAATTCAATTCTTACCTTATATATACTTCGAACCAATTACGTTTGCCTTTGTTTTCATTTATATTGAATTTCTCATTACGAAATTATGTGTGTGTGTATGTGTGTGTGTATGTGTTTATGTAATGAAAATATATTATTTAAGTGATATTAATTTTTTACTTGTGTGCCGTTCACGCGCCATATCTCACCTCCCCATATATATGTGCGTGTGTGTGTGCATGTATCGTGTGCAGCATGTGAACGTAATGTGTTTCAATTAATTAGAAACGACGGCATTATATGGAAAAATGCTTTATGTGTTCGCACGAAAGTGTTCGTTTATCATTCTCATATGCGTTGAATATTTATACTTTTAATTTGCCGTCCTTTCTGGCTGTCATTGGCCTACTTGTTCCCGTACGAATATACAAAATTTTCATATGAAAATAAGTAAATGTTGGTTGATAAAGCAACTCGCGTATCCCTTTTTACCATTGTTATGACCTACATAGAGACGGATATTTTTTTTTTTTTTCTGATATTTTTTCCTTACAATTCATAGAGAAATATTAAAATGTTTCCTGTGACCACACGATATGAAATGTATGTATGTATGTATATAAGTATGTGTGTGTATATTTGCAAAAAACAAAAGAGAAAAAAAAAAAAAAGACAGATATATATATATATATATATATATATATACTTATAAGGAACAGTAACTAATGGCAAATGGCTTGCCTGCTTTCCTAGGAGCCTGACTGACAAACGGTCTGTTCATGACAGCGAAACCAACTGTGACAGCTGAACATCAACTGTAATTGTTGCTGTTATGCCTTTCACTTTTGTTATTATTATTATTATTATTATTATTATTTTTCTTTTCGTTGCGATAGAATTTTTAACATATTTAAAGTACTCAAGTAAAAATATTGCCTTTAATAGACGAAGAAGAGATGGCCTTGTAATATTTAATACTTCTTCTTCCCATCATAACTAAGTAAATGAGAATAATAATAATTGTCACAAAAAAACCTAGAAAACAACAAAACAACGACAAACTGGTCATCATCATCATCATCATAATCATCATCATCATTTTTATCATCATTGTGCAGCATCCCAGTGCGGAGAGAGCAAGAGAGTGAGTAGAGCAGATATGACGAAAATAAAAATGCTTTAAATAAAAATAAATTTAATTCATTCATTTCGCTCCCTAGATTTTTATCAAAATTTAGTAAAAAATTTTTAGTCTTTAATCAGTTAAATAGCGTATTAGTGTATAATAGAACAGAGACGAGAGAAAGAGGGAGAGAGAGGGAGAGATGCAACAGTAAAACTAATTAGCTGTGAGCTTTATTTGACAAACAACTAATTTTCATGAAATTAATTTCGTTATGTTTGTACGTATATTCACTTAATATATTTGCTCGATAGATTCACTTATGCACAAAGCTGTGTTCATTATCTAATCAGTCGTTGATATGGAGGCCGGCGTCAATTTCCATCTTTCACATATACGCGTTGAATATGAATCCGAATATGTTTGTATGTGTATGTGCATGTGTATGTGTATGTAGTATAGTATGGTAGGGTGGGTGGGTGGATTTAGGGATATATCCGGGAAACAAAATGAATCCATTTTCTCATTACATGTTGATTATTTGCAAGTTTAATTTTCGCTCTTTGCACGCACAATCATCCGCAATTTATTGCACAAGTCGTCATTTTTTTTTTTTTTTTGCAGTCTATGCAAGTATCATAGCAGCAATATATAACAACAAAATACCTTTACATACCTTTGCCAAATGCGGAATATATGCACGTATATGCACGTGCAAGTATATGTTTATATGGGAAACATCTGAATGTAATTACAGTTCGAGTTCTCGACTAAATTCATGTTCACATATATTTGATGTTAAATTGAGTTTGTTTTGTGATTGTGTGGGTGCACACGAGCATTTGCATTTCTCTTTCGTTTCGATCTTGTGCGTGTGTGCAAGTGTGTGTGTGTGTGTATTGTCAATTTATGCCTTGTTTTGTGTTTGTAATTTATTCCGAATGTCTTCCTCTTCTTCTAACAATTTTACATTTAAAGTCAAATAAAATTTGTGACTTAACCTATGAAAATTTGTTCGCTCTTCTTCGCTGTTACTGTTTCAAATGAAACACGCAACAAAATTAAATTCGGTCGGGACCGAATCTTTTATACCCATTACCGTTATCCTAAAAAAGACAAAAGAAGTAAAAGAACAAAATTTTTAATGCTCTGTAACATGGAGTGAGCGCAACTGATTTCTTCCATTTTCGAAATAAAAGTTTTTGTCGTACAGGAATCTGGGCGTTGTAGGCGTGTCCCTTCAAAAGTTTCGGTCAATTCCAAATTCTTTTACAAGTTTGTAGGCAAAGTCTTAATTTTCGCTAACGGGAGGATATTTGCCATAGATACTACAAAGTTGTGCGAACAGACAGATGGACAGACGAACAGGCGGACATGTGTAGGTGTATTCCAAATTTGAAACTGGCCAAGAATTTGTATACTTTGTGGGGCTTTTGAAGCCTGTTTCTGCGCGTTACAAAGGTATAGGAATAACAATTCAATTTTAATACACTATTATATTAAGTAGGCGAGGTCAATTTTTTCCCATTTTTGTGCACGAATGCTAAAGCATCGTCCGTAGAATATGGGTTCAACTTTTTGTCCATTTATTTGCTGTAGTTTATGAGCAATGAGCAAAAAACTAGTTTTTCATTCCTCTTGAAAAACAGAGGTTTTCTCAGTTTAGATGATGCTGTGGGCGTGTCCTTCAATGGATTTCAATGTCAACCTGCCTGCAAGAATATCCAATAGTTTTGGCAAATCCGAAGTCGATAGCTTAGTATTTGCGGCCAGGAGAATGTTCACAACAGACATTACATAGGTGGACAGATGGACAGACGGATACGCTTAAATCGATTTACAATTTAATGGTGATCAAGAATATATATACTTTCTCTGATGCATCTTTCTCGGCGTTGCAAACGTTTTGACGAGATGAATACACCCCTCATCCTTCGGTGATGGGAATAAAAACAAACGAAGACACAAAAAATTTGTTTTCGGTAAACAGATATTCACTTATATCTCATATGAAAACTTCAAGGTAAACTTATAAGATTTCCTTTTTTTTTTGTTATGGCCAAAGGGGAATATTTTACTACTTAATGCTGGCTTGAATTCATCTTTGAATAAAATTAGTTCTCCTTCAACAACACATGTTACGTAAGCAGCAGCATTCTTTCTTCTTTAACTGCAGTCTAAAGTTAAAGCTTCTTATACGCTGCAGTTACCCATTCATTCAAGCATCAATAGCGATTTTAGAATTATTAAGAGAAAATTTTCATTTCATATAAATTTCTTTTTTATATTTATATTTCAAAATTTATTCTTAGATACGCAGCGAAGAAATAATAAAATTTGAATAAAACTGCTTCAATTTTTTTTTTTTTTTNTGGATTTAGGGATATATCCGGGAAACAAAATGAATCCATTTTCTCATTACATGTTGATTATTTGCAAGTTTAATTTTCGCTCTTTGCACGCACAATCATCCGCAATTTATTGCACAAGTCGTCATTTTTTTTTTTTTTTTGCAGTCTATGCAAGTATCATAGCAGCAATATATAACAACAAAATACCTTTACATACCTTTGCCAAATGCGGAATATATGCACGTATATGCACGTGCAAGTATATGTTTATATGGGAAACATCTGAATGTAATTACAGTTCGAGTTCTCGACTAAATTCATGTTCACATATATTTGATGTTAAATTGAGTTTGTTTTGTGATTGTGTGGGTGCACACGAGCATTTGCATTTCTCTTTCGTTTCGATCTTGTGCGTGTGTGCAAGTGTGTGTGTGTGTGTATTGTCAATTTATGCCTTGTTTTGTGTTTGTAATTTATTCCGAATGTCTTCCTCTTCTTCTAACAATTTTACATTTAAAGTCAAATAAAATTTGTGACTTAACCTATGAAAATTTGTTCGCTCTTCTTCGCTGTTACTGTTTCAAATGAAACACGCAACAAAATTAAATTCGGTCGGGACCGAATCTTTTATACCCATTACCGTTATCCTAAAAAAGACAAAAGAAGTAAAAGAACAAAATTTTTAATGCTCTGTAACATGGAGTGAGCGCAACTGATTTCTTCCATTTTCGAAATAAAAGTTTTTGTCGTACAGGAATCTGGGCGTTGTAGGCGTGTCCCTTCAAAAGTTTCGGTCAATTCCAAATTCTTTTACAAGTTTGTAGGCAAAGTCTTAATTTTCGCTAACGGGAGGATATTTGCCATAGATACTACAAAGTTGTGCGAACAGACAGATGGACAGACGAACAGGCGGACATGTGTAGGTGTATTCCAAATTTGAAACTGGCCAAGAATTTGTATACTTTGTGGGGCTTTTGAAGCCTGTTTCTGCGCGTTACAAAGGTATAGGAATAACAATTCAATTTTAATACACTATTATATTAAGTAGGCGAGGTCAATTTTTTCCCATTTTTGTGCACGAATGCTAAAGCATCGTCCGTAGAATATGGGTTCAACTTTTTGTCCATTTATTTGCTGTAGTTTATGAGCAATGAGCAAAAAACTAGTTTTTCATTCCTCTTGAAAAACAGAGGTTTTCTCAGTTTAGATGATGCTGTGGGCGTGTCCTTCAATGGATTTCAATGTCAACCTGCCTGCAAGAATATCCAATAGTTTTGGCAAATCCGAAGTCGATAGCTTAGTATTTGCGGCCAGGAGAATGTTCACAACAGACATTACATAGGTGGACAGATGGACAGACGGATACGCTTAAATCGATTTACAATTTAATGGTGATCAAGAATATATATACTTTCTCTGATGCATCTTTCTCGGCGTTGCAAACGTTTTGACGAGATGAATACACCCCTCATCCTTCGGTGATGGGAATAAAAACAAACGAAGACACAAAAAATTTGTTTTCGGTAAACAGATATTCACTTATATCTCATATGAAAACTTCAAGGTAAACTTATAAGATTTCCTTTTTTTTTTGTTATGGCCAAAGGGGAATATTTTACTACTTAATGCTGGCTTGAATTCATCTTTGAATAAAATTAGTTCTCCTTCAACAACACATGTTACGTAAGCAGCAGCATTCTTTCTTCTTTAACTGCAGTCTAAAGTTAAAGCTTCTTATACGCTGCAGTTACCCATTCATTCAAGCATCAATAGCGATTTTAGAATTATTAAGAGAAAATTTTCATTTCATATAAATTTCTTTTTTATATTTATATTTCAAAATTTATTCTTAGATACGCAGCGAAGAAATAATAAAATTTGAATAAAACTGCTTCAATTTTTTTTTTTTTTTTTGACAATTTAATCGAAGCAGTATAAAATAATAAAATCTGAATCGATATACGCTAAACTAAGTGCCATCGCAATCATAAAAAATAAAAACTAATGCTTCAAGCTTGCAAAAGAAAAGCCAAACATACAAAGCCATAACGGATTGCAGAATTTATTTATTTATAATTGTTTGAAATTGTAATTCTTTTTAAATTTGCCACAATTAATACGCACACATAAGCATATTTAATGCATTGAATTAAAAACATGCAAAATCACCGCAGTGGAACACGATCCGCCATTGAGTACCCTACTACATTTCTCTTAATACCGGTATTCATATAAGAATCGCTTAAGAGTCGGAAGTGGTCGAAAAAGTGTTGCGATCCGAACGATTTCCAAGAGCGTTCGTTTTTGACACAAAACGTGCCTATGTGAATATATCTGAAAAATTACGATCTGTTCTGTTGAACAGAAGAAAACAAAACGGACAGATGGACAGACAAGAAAATCTATTGATCGGTACATAAAAAAATGGTTATGACTCAAGTCCTTGTGGGCATTTGCATACGTCCACACAAATTTAATATACCCTTGAGCCACATTTTTCAATACTACGACGCATCCATTCCCAAGCTAGACCTCATCTGCCAAATTTTATCTATATCTCCTCTTTTTCTATTTGTGAAGAACGGTGAAAAACGGTGAACATACAAACGGAGTGACACAGATCTTCGGCATATGAGCTATAAAAACAATTAACACTTTTTCCGATGAATTTTGTGTGTAAAGGAAAAGATAAACTGCATGAATCAGAATGTTTATGAAAGGCAACATTGTATACCTACAGATACTCGAAGAGAAATATTGTTAAAGTATAATATAAAATGTAAAATATTACCTCTGAAAATATTATAATAATAATAGAAAGCAAAAGTGATTTTAAAAGTTTCGAATTTTAATTTTAGTTTGAAATATCGATTTTCCTTTCTTTCCTTTAGTTTGAAGTTGAAGTTGAACACGTTAAGAAACTAGAAAGAGTTACGAATTATTACGCATTACACGTGTTATGCACATACACTGTTAGGTAAAATTTTGAGGCGGCAATTTTGGGCCAAACTTTTATAATCTGCATTAATTCCTGGATGCTTTGCTGGTCCTTGACATAATGAAGAACAACAAAGAATCCGTTTTACCAGCGACAAGGAGACTTGAGCTAACATAACAGACGATCATTCCTTTGTATTAAATTATGGAGCTTGACTCAGTAAGCATTCATTTTTCTCCATATACAAATGGTGCTTACATAAAGTCTATCGCCTGAGTGGCCGAGTAGGCAGGAGTCTCGATTAGCAACTCAATGATCGTGGATTCAAATCTCAAGTGCTGTAGAGTTTTTAATAAAGTTGAAAGCCTTAGATCAGTGTTTTTCACCCATTTTGTACCGGCTCCCCCCTTTTTTAAAAAAAAAATGAATGCGCCCCCCTTTAAAAAACAAATTGTTGCGTCCCGTTAATTTATCT
>KK502563.1:71940-98746 GCA_000688735.1 Glossina austeni
TCTTTAGCTAAATTTATAATAATAATAATAATAATAATAATAATAATAATAATAATAATAATAATAATAATAATAATATTAATAAAAATAAAATAATAAAAGCCGAAAGCCTTAAATGCTAGTGCTTTAAGACTTTAGTCTTAGAATTATTCCTTAACTAAATTTATATTAATAATAATAATAATAATAATAATAATAATAATAATAATAATATATAAGGTCTACATACATATATATGCTTTTTGTCAATAAATCACGGTATCAAGAAAACCCTTGTCATTGCTTCTGTAGCATCATCTAGTGACGATGACTGCAACGACATTTAATTGGGTTTTCTCGATTTTTATCTACACCTTGGTGCAGAGCATCGATATTTACGGCAGTACGGTTAGAATTTAGGGGAGATGACAAATACTACGACTGATAAGCCCTATAGATCGATTTTCTGTGATACCTCAACGGATTGATTATTATTCTGTTATCACTGTTAACTGTACTTCTGTATTCGGTACAACTCGGTAGGATACCACTTCCGCTAATCTTTTCCCCGCTAAGCTTTTGCTAATCACCACTGCACACAAGTGTTAATTTTGTTGCGAAACTGATAAGAAAGGTCGTTGATATGACATTTAAAAAACACCTGGTAGTTGATCGACGAACCAAGATTCTGGCGGATATTCATAAATATTAACTGGAAAAGTAATGTAATGTTACACTAGTGTACTGTGCCGTACTTTTGTAATGTAATGGTACTGCACTGTACTTTTGTTATGTAATGTTACACTGGTGTACTGCACTGTACTTTTGTGGATAGGAGATATGTGTGCTTTGCATCGTACTTCCTGTTTCGACATTTATGGTCTGTGACACTTCATAAGAAAAAATATTTAAAGCAAAGGCCACAACCAACTTTGCTCGCTTAGATAGCTTAAGAGAGGTATTTTTGGGAAAATTTGATATGAAGCTACCATTTAAAACTGGCCTGTAATCTGCTTCATTTGCCATTCATGGCTAGCAAATCCTATTTTCCAAATGATTAGAAAGAAAAACAAAAAGAAAAATTTCGAAAATACTTGTAGAGAATTATTTTCATGAATTTTCCTAAACTGCCAGAAGAATTTCAAAATAACATCTACTATTTTAATGAAGAAGAAGAAGAAGAAGAAGAAGAAAAAAAAAGAAAAAAAGAGAAGAAGAATAATATGAAAAATATTTTCTAATATTTTCTTAATTTGCATTTTTCGATCATTTTTTTTTTTTAAATATTTCTAATTGTTTGCATAAAACATTTTCAAAAAAAAAATATTTAATAAAATTTTCGCAAACAAAATATATATATAAAAAAAAAAAAAAAAAAAAAATTGTGGAAACTTTTCCCTAAGTAAGGGCAGACAATGTGCACTGTGCAGAAGTCTATGAAAGTAATTGCGTCGGTTTGTAGTAATGGCAAGATAGGTAGATAGATACAAGACAGAGCAACGCACTATAGTTAGTACCTGTGAAATGCTTAATAAACATTCAAACAACCAAACACACGAAACGTTATGGCAAGAGAGTACGGAAATGTAATATGCAAAGATGACTTTCCTCTTTAAGAAGAAGTAATGGTTTCTACTGTGGATGACATTTAATGGCGTTTGTTGTCAGTGAACTCGCGGTTGATGTTTTATGGGCTACACACAATGTTCTCAAGGCTGCCTTTCAGCGCAGCGCAACGATATTGTGCTAAATGTACCTACGCATATACAATCGTACAAGCACGCCTACAATTGCACAATTTATACAAATGTCAGAAGTATGTATAAATGTATGTAGGTATACACATACCATAGTAATAACAACTACGACACTATACGTATATTAACAAACATGAATTCGTTTTTCGTGGGTGCGGCGATATACACTTGAAATAAAAAATCGCCCATATAAAAATCGTAAAGAAAGTTTTTTTTATGTCTTATATTAGAATTACCCATAAGTAAGCAATTATTTTCGCAAGATACAATTTCTCATTAGACCTGCGGCAACCAGACAAGTGTAAGGATACTTTTTTTTTGGTGTTTTTCTTCAAGCAGTTTGTAATAAAATGGCGGACTTTGTAACTTCTGAGAGCCATAATAAAAAAATCGGAAGTTAAAAATTTTAACCGATATATTATTTAAGCAAGCATTTAAACCATATTTTAATTAATTCATTTTCAATAGCTTTTCCAATTATTTTCCGGATGAATTTTTTAAGTGTAAAATAATTTCTTTCCTACACTTGTGCATTGTAATTATTGTTATTTTAACTGGGTTAAGAATTTTTATACAAAAAAAAGAAAAACAACCTTTTACCAGGAAATGAAGTAGAAAGCATAAGAAAAAATGTTAACATTTCCCCCTCGTCGTCCTTTTTACCCGCTTTGTCATTATCAACGAACAAAGAAGTATTTTGTATACCGCATAAACCATAACTAAGTACAATAATGAAATCATGACAAAACATATAACCCCAGCACTCATAGCTACGTAGCAGCAAAATATTTTAATTTCACTTTAAATGAATTTCTTACTCAAGAATTTAATTTGAAAGAAAATTCCTTATAAAATACAGTAAAAAATGGACGCAAATACGAAACAAATGCTTGCATAAACGTAAACGATTCCTTTCGGAATTCTCGATTATATTGAATTACAGTCTGTCTGCTCAATGGCAATCATTTTAGTTCGTATCTAATCCTTTGTCAATGCAAATAAAAAAACACACAGGTTTCGCTTCAAAAAGATGATGATGATGATGATGATGATGATGTTCTCCTGCCTTCTTATTCTACGTAAATTGATTTAAGAAAAATTTAAACGAAAATACGTTTGTAAATTAAATAAAAGTGAGATATATTTTTGGTAATGGCTGTATATAAAAAAAAAAAATAAATGAATGAATAATTCACAGGTAAATGTATTTTTGCAAATAACTGAAAATGACTTTTCAGTCCAAAAAACCACAACAGACTTCTTTTTGGCACAAAGAATAACTTTTCCTTTGTTCGCACTTGAAAGCCACTACACACAATGAACTTATGCCAGTAGAGCTACATTCGTTTCGGGACGACTTTTGCATGCTTACCGCTTTTTTGCATGAACGTAAACTCAGTTTATTGCCCTTATGCACATGTTCATGTATGATACGATGCACAAACATATGCAATAAAAATGTACGTACGCACAACAAAAAAAAAAACCAAAATTGAACGCTTCTGCTTAAATTGGAACGTTTGCATCAAATATCAATTTTGTATCTCAATTTTTGCAAACGTAGGTAATTGAGTGTTCCGAGTAGAACAATAGTGGCCCTATCACCTTTCGTGTTTCGTATGTGAGAGGTGGCTGAAAAGCCTTTACGAACTTATTGTCCGAACTACGTAATCATCTACCTAAGCAGATTGTATAGTGCACCTAAGAACAACTCTAGAGGAAATCTCGTTTTAAATTTCCTTTTTTGTTTGCAGTAATAGCAAGCAGGCATTCTAAGCTCTTCCTTGCGTTGGTGACTTTCAAAAATATTCATTCGAAAGTGTATACCATATGTAGATGAACCATCCCAAGATTACTTACGTCTCTTCCCCTAATTTCTTCTATTCTTGCTCGTAGTGGTAGCGTATTATGAACGAATTCCGATGCATTTTGCATAAACTATTCCGCCAATGGTTCACTATTTACTTCAGGACCCTTGGAATGGTAACTTTTCCTCACCGGACAATCGCCCTCTTTCTCGAATAAGATTCGGAGCTCGCAATTTATCATGGCGGGCATTTTGCTATTCTATCTATTGACTAAAGGATGTACTCTTACATCGCACAATCTGAATAAAACTTTTCTCGAAGACCTGCCGAAATAGAACCAGCGAAAGCGGTTTTGTTTTCATCGTCGGTTGAAAGGGCCGAAATTGCCTGAGAATCTTCCATGATCAGAAAATCCAAGTGTTCACAAAACCTTGCCATATTTCTCCTATATACCTCTCCTTCCGTCTGTCTGTCTATCTGTATTTTGTTTTTTGGATCTATCTGTCTATCGGTGCTTTTCCCTGGTGAGTGTGCCAGGGTATTATCAACGAATTCCTATAAATTTTGCATAAACTATTCCGCCAACTTACTTTACTTCAGGACCCTTGGAATGATAACTTTTCCTCATCTCCTCTTCCTCATCCTCCTCTTTCTCGAAAGAGATTCGGAGTTCGCAATTTATCATGGCGGGCATTTTACTATTCCATCTACTGACTACAGGAGTCTTAGTCTTAGTCTAGGAGGAGTAGTCTTACATCGCACAATCTGAATAAAATCTTTCTCGAATATCTGCCGAAGTAGAACAAGCGAAAGCGGTGTTGTTTTCATCGTCGTCGTTGCATTGCCTACGCATGTTTTGAAAGAGCCGAAATTGCCTGAGAACCTTCCATGACCAGAATATCCATGTGTTGAGACACCTTCCCCTATTTCCCCTCTATATATCTCTCCGTCCATCTGTCTATCTACGTTTTGCTTTTATGTCCATCTGCCCATCGTTCCGTTTCCCTGCTCTGTGCCTGGCTGTATGTTATCGTTTTGTTGTCGTCTGTGGCAACAATTGGCGTAAGAAAGTAAAGGTTGGTGTAGGCGAAATTTGGAAATGAATAGGTCCCAAACTTTTCCACCAAGCCTCTAAAGAACCTGAGAATAGACACCTCGTCCCATTCTTTATCCACATTAAGTAAAAAAAGTCGAACCTATAGTTTAAAGCAAATATTGATCTGAAACTCGATAAAAACGTTGGCGAAACACAAGTAAAATTTCAGAAAACAAGGCAAACTAACAAAACATTTCAATTTCAGTGATGCTTGGCCTTACTACGCATATGTAACAAGCGTTTAAAATTCAAGCAATCAATTGACGCGTTCATAATTTGTCGATTGACTTGTAGGTGGCGCGTACCGGCTACTCACCCCTAGACGAGTTATTTGAGAGAGAAGGTCAAGAGTAGGTGCCCAGAGTACTTAAATGCTAACGTCTCCAGTTGGGACGCTAAATGATTCTTTTTGCGTTGCAAGCACGCTGCTCGAGTTAGCATGCTTTGCAAAGCTTACTGTGTAAAAATACCAAAAATCATTGAAGAATCAAACCACAAAAACGGACCACGTTTGGGATATAGATTTTTTTCTTGTTTTTTTTTTTTTTTTTGGTATTTTTGTTTGTATGAGTGTTTATCTGTGTTATACGTGTAACGTTTTATGACATAAATCAAAGAAACATTGCTTACCATTGTGCCGAGCTCATAACCAGCCTGTCTGCTTGTCATAGAGCAAAAGAGCCAAACAAATATTTGTTGATGTGTTTTACATAGTTGTGAAATTTGTTATACATGTGCGCATATGTATATGTGAAACTATGCTAATGTCGTTCGTCTGCTTTGTTAAAGCTATTGTTTCCATATGAGCTACGCTGTGGATAGCTGTGTTGTTTGTTATTTTATTTTTCTATACTTTTTGAACATTTTGTGCAACAAATTCCGAGATGAGTTAATTCGAAAGTGTTCTCATTTAGATGCGGCAGGATTGTTGCTTTTGTTGCTGCTGTCATATGGTTGATTTTGCGAAACTTTGACTGAACTGTGGTCACTTTCACAAAATATAAACCTCGCTTCTTCGAGATATGCAAGTGTCAGTAAGCTTAGTAAGTGTTAGTTTACTTCTCTTCTTCACTTTTCCGGTGACAAATTAGAAAATGAATAAAAGAAAGTAAGAAACTTATCTCTCTTCGTCTTATAGCAACAATTTTTTTACCTCAGTCTTACACTAATGCCACAAAATTTTTAAAACTATTATCAATCACTCCTCCCTTCACCATACCTTTCGCTTGAGTTTGCTCTAGCTTTGGATTAATTTTTCTTTTTGTTTTCAAGTTATGGGGTTTTCGACTTCTGGAGATGAGTAAACATTAGTAGATCGCTTGCTTTTTTCATCAAAGTTCTGCAGATCTGTCATAAACTATAGCTTTTTCTGGTATCTGATCTGTTGCGGATTGCAAGCGGCCTGCGGACAGATGTGACAGGGGGTTTACGTAGGTTCCTGCCGTGGAGGCTTAACCCTACGGTGCCCGATCGCACACGGAGTGAGAAAGCGTCACTCACGCCCCGCTGGGAGCAGGGAGGCTCTCAAGCGGCCTGTGGACAACCGGCAGACTGTAGATCTTGTTACCAGCTGATCCCATCTTTTTAAGTTTGATCTACGGCGACCATTTTGAAAAGCGTCGTTGTTGTGTGTCGAAATTTTTACAAACAAATACGTTTCAACTGCCGTAACATAGGTTACGGTAGAGAGGTGCAGTCAATTTAGAATCCTACGTCAGTGATAAGTACTTACGCTTTGCAAGGTGTCTGGTGGGTATTTGTGCTTAGCATTGTTTCCTGAAGGGTATAAGAGAAAGCAGGCGAGAACCTTTAGAACTTTAGAGCTTTATGTAGCAGTATCATCTAACCCGGTGAAGTGTAGTTACTACTCAGTTTTTCGAGCAGTTTTTCAATAAGTCGAGAAATTGAATTTTTATGAATCGTGAGCAGTGATGAAAAACGAACACCACAAGACTTTAAAAATTAGATGAGTGCTCTTAGATTAATATATTTGAAGCATTTCACTATCAGAGTGACTGGATGCTCCCTACAATTGTAGGGCATAAGTTCAAGTGGCTAGGAGGATACATTTATGTAAGAAATTCATTAACTCCTAAGAGTAAACTGTGGTCTGGTTTTTAGATCGAGTTGCTGGGGTTTAGCTTATACATGATATTTCCCTGGTAAACTTTGGTTAATACAAAAGGATGTTAGGAGTTGTTTTGCGCAAATGTTATTGGATGGACTAGAGATGGACATTATTTACCGCCAACTGTGCGAATATATGTAGATTTTTCAGCATTTATTCTATTATTCCATTTATTCGGGAAAAAGGTGTGTTTTTGGAATTGATTTGCTATTCCTACCTAACATTCATATTAACGGTAAAAGAAAATATTCCCAGTGATCGGAAAATCTGAAGTGAAGGTTGTGTAGAGTTTTCAACTTAAAACATTTCTCACACATACTCAAAAATTTTTTCTTAGGATGACATGCAGACTTAGAATGGCTGTTGAAAAATCCCTATAGTTTTTGGATAGTACCAAACTTCGAAGGGAATGCGTTGAATTTCGTGATATTCCAGCCTTTAGTTTATAGGTTACGGAGACTTTAGTAACGCCCCATAGGAAATTAAAAATTTCCTATTATTTTACCGAAACAAAAATGGAGTCGTTCATTTTTTATCCTACGAACTTATTGAGTGAATATGTCACGTTAGTTCTTTCGTCGTTCATTTCTTATCCCACGAACTTATTGAGTGAACATGTCATGTTAGTTCTTTCATTTTTAACCTTAACATGGAAATATATGAGCGAATGCATTGTAGATGGAAGAAATTTTTTCAGTTTGAAAGTCAGATTTCGCCCAAGACTGTCTTCATTACTAGAAACGCGTCGTCGCAGTAACTTCCATATTCAATGGCTTCTCTGGCGTATGAAATCACATACGACACGATGACATTGTTTAATGAATTAATTTTTATCCCTGAAATCGAACTGATGGTCAGGAATAATACGCTTTTGTTTAAGAACTGGGAGAGAGAGTAATCTGTGGAAATATATTTTTTCAAATATTAACCACTTGGAAACTAATTGGCCTAAGCGAACGTGTAAAGTTTTCTGGTTTATTTGGTTTAGCCATCTATTTGCTTTAGTATCTATCGCAAGGATATGAAATTGAAATAATTTTACTAAGATTTTAAAATTGTTCATGTAAATCTTTGCATTGTTCTTAATTGTCAAGCAGAAAAATAGAAACCTAATTCAATTTAATTCTAAATTAAGAAATAAAAAAGGATTTTTTATTTTTATATTTTTTTTTTTTTTTTTTTGAGAAAAAAAAAATGCAACAAAGTATGAAACAATATTTTACTGAAGTAAAATATTTTTATTTTTTTTTTTTTGAAGAAAAATACTTTCTTTTGTTCTCTTTACAGCCAATAGAAAAATAATTGAAATTATTTCTTTCTAGTAAGAGATGAAACAATATTCGAGAGCTGAACAAATGGTGGAAAAGGAAAAAAAATTTTTTTTTTCGTTTATCTCTATAGCTAGTCAATAAAAAATAATTAAATTGTTTCTTAAAACTTTCCGGAGAGATGTTAAAAGAAATGCAAAAGTATTTTTTAACTACAAAAAAAAAAAAAAAAAAAAAAAATGAAAAAAAGTTTTTTTAAGCAAAAATAAGAAATACTCAAGTTTTTCTTTTTAACGCATAGTAATGACCTCAACCTGTTCTTGCCATCAGCACGAAGTGCAACGCGTTAATATTGAAATGGAAACAGAACTAAATCAAAGTAAAAAAACAAAAAAAAAACAAAAAGAAACGCAGCCCTTAAGCTATTACTCGCTCCATTAAAGTTTGCTTTTAATTTAAGGAAAAAAGGAGTGTAAAAATAAAAAGAAAAGAGAACATAAAGTGTCGCTACTTTCCAGAAACGACTCCTGTAATAAAACTACAAGATATGCGTTCGTATATATAAAAAAATGAAAAAACGAAAACAAAGACGACGGACGCATTGGATAATGATAAAAGGCAGCAACAATAATGAATTAGTTCTAAGGAGTGTCGTCGTCGAGGCTGCAACAACACAACAAGTGGTTCTAAATATAAAAAAAGGGTAAGAAAACTCTAGAAAGGAAAATAAGAAAATTGCAGGCATTCTCAAGTTGTTAGAGTGCCTGCTTTCTCGTTCACTCAGAGAACAGTTCCCAGATATCAATCTGTATTAGGACTTTTGCAAAAAATAAAAATGTCTGAAGAATGCTAAAGAATTGTATGATGAAGATGAAGATGAAGATGAAGAGGAGAGAACGTGAGCGTAAACAAATTGTGACTTTTCTTAATTAATTTAAATAATTAATTTAAATGTAAATGTTAGCCTTTACTGTCTATTTCAATATTTAAATTTTTTTCTTGTCTCTCATTCCATTCGGTTTTACTTCGCCAGCTTTTAGGTTAAGGTTGAAAGGGAGAGAAAAAGCGAGAGAGATAGAGAAAGAGAGGAAGAGAGAGCGAGAGAGAGAGAGAGAAAGAGAGAGAGAGAGCGCGAGAGAGAGAGAGAGCGCGAGAGAGAGAGAGAAAGAGAGAGAGAGAGAGGGAGAGGAGATATACTAATGAAAAATTCAAAGATTTCTTTCTTAGCTCTTGTGAGCGTACGCGTTCCCTGGCGGTATCAAGGTTATTCCTCTTCTTGTTCTTGCTAATAAAATAGAAGTCTAAGTAATAAATTTTGCTTTTTTAGTTTAACTCGTGCGCTTAAGGTAAAGCGATAAAGATGTCAAGGGCTCTTGTGGTGGATTTTTGTATTTGGCCACATTTAGAGGGGAGGAGTTTTGCATCACTCAGCGCACCGCGTTGAGAATTGGCCGCTAAGTACCCGCTCGAAGTAGTGTCATGTAAATATGTCTTACTTCTAAGTGGTTGTACTTAAAATTCCTATTCTTCTATGGGTGAAGCACAGTTTATATGGACGAACGGACGGAGATGGCTGAGGTGAGTCCACATTTTCGTAAAGTAAACGCTAAGCCATTGTAAAATGTATTTAGACATCAATCTGTTAAATATCATTCATTACTTGAGATAAAATTTGCAATTTTGCTGATGAAAACATATTGAAGTTTCCAGGATTTTATAAAACATCTTTAATTGCTTTTATTGTTTTAAGCACAAGTAAAAAAAATCTTGTAAAACTTCTGGATAAGCTCTCTTTTGTTGTCCTTACCGGTATGACAAAGTCTTTGCATCGAAAGACATAAGCAACATAAGCTGAACACCACTTTGGGATTATTTAAAGTATATAAAAATAATAGGTTTTAAATATTAAATAAAGGGCGATGCATTATTGATAAATAAACAAAAGCATAAATACAGATAAAAAGGTCAGAAAGTAAAACATTGGTAAAAGAAAAGAAAATTTGCACATACAAAAAATAAATAATAATAAAAAAAAATAATAAAAACAAATAACTAAAAAAAAAAATACTATCTATACTACTAAAAATACTATAAAATAAATAAATAAATAAATAATTAAATAAATAAAATATTTCAACTTTGCTTTCTTTTTATTAGTGTCTCTATCTTCGTATTTAAATAAATAATAAATTTATTAATACTAATTTTTAATTAAGAAATAAATCAAAATACAAAGCAAAATCCCCGTTATTATGTATGTACATATATACACACAACGTATCCCAAAATTTAAGCAAGATTTGAATTGCCGCCAATTGTGCGACAAAGTATAAGAAAAGAAAACAATGTGACAGTTGACAGTTTAGGGTTAGTAAAGGCGGAGTATTACACGAAAGTGGAACGCGTTTTCATGGTTGAACAATATTTTAAGACCAATGAAAGTTTGGCGGCTAAAGTTTGCAAATTTCAAGTGTCAACTGTGGAGAGAATAATTGGCATCACTGGATTTTATTTTATGAGATTATATGAAGTCAAAGATCTATGGCAACAAGCCCACGACCACCGGTGCATTGAAGGAGATGATTCAACGTTGCATCAACGGAATTTCATGAACAAATTTTCATCATAAAACATTAACAATTAGGCTTCTTTGGCATACAAGGATCTACATTTCCTGAGAATCCTTATCCAAAAAATAAGCTCCGAGTTCGGTAAGGTTGATACTCTTCTCCATCTACTCTTATGAATCAATTTTCACCATGAAATTGTAAAAACACACATATTTACCATATAAATATTCCGTTTTCATGGGAACGGTTATATGAAAAGGGATTCAAAAAATGGTCCCTGCCGAACCAAATTTTTCATACCGAACTTTAGCGACTTTTGTCTAATATTCTTGAATATTGCAATTTTTTTCCATATAAAGACTCTTTAAAATAAGTGGCCGAGCTAGCGGACCGATCCGAGCCATTTTAAATAGCACCCGCCTTTGAGTTAAAACGCTTCAGTGTATCAAAAATGCATCAAAATATCTCAAAAATTGCGATCTGCTAGTTGAATACAAATTTACATGGGCAGAAATCAAACGGACAGATGGAAAGACAGACGATTGGTATAATAAAAAGTGAGTCTATCTTAAGCCCTCTTTGTTATACCCTATATAATGACAATTAAAAGAGAATGACTCTGTGTTTGATTTAATTCAAGTCTTGCGTAAATTTTAGTTTACTCTGTAAGTTAAAAAATATAAAATAAATAATGAAAAAAATTAATTAATTAAAAATAAAACAAAGGAAGTAAAAACAAAAAAAAAACAAAAAAAAAAATTAAAAAACAAAGAGAAATAAATAAAATAATTCGCATTTCCTTTATCTTCTTTCCATACAAATTCCATTTATTCTCATTTGCTTTGTCTAATATATTATCAGTTGTTACTTTCCCAGTTTGTTTACATCGTGTACTTATCGTACACGATATATATATATATATATATATATATGAGATATATATATATTTATATGTATGTGATGTATATATATATATATGTGATATGTTATGTATATATATATATATATATATTTATGTATATATATGTATATACATTTATGTATTTCATATATGGATACATATACATATATATATGTACATATTTGATGTATATATATATACGTATATATTTATGTATATATATATATTTATGTATATATATATATATATATACATTTATGTATGTATGTTGATGTATGTATGATGTACATTATCGTATGAAGCTCTAATGTAAACATTTTGCGAACCAAACCATTGGCTCTAATTACATGAACTTCTCTGATTTTCGTTTTTTTTTTTTTTTTTTTTTTTTTACAAAAACTTTTTTATTTAACACTTGATTCATTAGGGAAATCATTTAATAAAGTTACAAACTTTTATAAATGAAAGGGCAAGCACAGTATAGCAGTGCAGACCGGAGTAAATATTGATATTTTTGGTTTTTATTAAAACAAATTAAATGAGCGCCACAATTAATTAATTACTATTTGCGGAAAATGCATAAATAATGAGTGCATTCGGGTAAGTGAATATTTTGCCAGCATCATTGAACAAATGAATGAAAGCGAAGCACAGGTTAGGGCTCATTGTAAAAAGCAAAAAAGAAACAGCGATTTCCTTACTAAAAGCTCTTCTTATTATTATGGTTCATACCGCTGCTATGTATTCGGCGGTGGTTAGAAAATTTACTTTAAAATGTTTTACTTTTTCAATCCAACCTTGGAAGATAATCCTCGGCAGCAAACTTTGGCATTTCATAACAATACTAGTGAGGTAGTAGCGTTAAGACTTCAGTAAGTAAACATTCAGTAAAATAGCTAGTTCTGGCTGTTTGTCTTTCCTTTCGTTTAGCCAATGCGTTTTGATTTCATCAAAACAGCAATAGCTGATATTGAAGGTATTTGAGATTTTGAGGATTCCTTCAGTCATTTTTTGTAAAGAAGGCCGAACATTCGTATCTTGCATAGGAGTACTTTCACATTAAGGAAAAATACATTTTGATGGTCTGTCAGAGGACTCAAGGAGTATACAGTTTACTCACTTCTCTTAATCGCCAACCAACCAGACTATACGATTCAGTTTAAAACAATTAAATGAGTTCTTAGTTAAAATCCGACATTTTGACACTATTTAGTAATACCTAGCTAGCTGTCTCTTGATGTGTGACATTCATATATATATGTATATAATCGTAAAGGGGATTGACAGGCGAGAAATAATACTCACTTTAGTCAGCTTTCCTTTCGGGAAAAATTTCTTATGAATTCTTAATTTAGAAACTTTTAAAACTAATTCTATTATTGCAGGTTTACTGAGCTGCATCGACATTCCTCATCTTCTCTCATTCTTTGATTCAAAATCATTTCTTTGTAAATATTCGAAATTAGTCAGTCTTCGGAATCTTCATTGGAGCTGATTAAGGTGACACACTTACATTGAGGTAGGGACTTTACGCACATCTTACACATAATATAATAGATGTACATAAAGATGACTTATCAAGCAGCTAATAGCCCTTTCGGTTTGATGGATGGATATAAAAAGGGAAAGCTTTGCCCACTTCGATGCAGTGCTCTTTAAAGTAACTCTAGGAATCCCTCATTGATTTACAAAGTAGCTTCAGTAGGAGCTTTCTCTTGTTAGGCACAAAATAAAGTGCAAAAATTCACGTGTTTTAGGACATTTGCCGTCCGCTTTTACTTGCTCTAAATAGTGATAGAGTAGAAGCATAACCATATGTCCTCGACTTAAAAATGAATTGGCTCCACTCTGTAATTTGACCAAAAACATACTTCAATGTAAGAAGTAAAGGTATTGCCTGCATAGGTGTTGTAAATCTTTTAACTTCCAATATCTATCGGCTCTAGATAGGGGAGAGGAACGCTCAGCAATGCAAAAATAACAAAATTGTTAAAAAAAATTTGTAAAAAAAAAAAAAAAATGTCAATGAAAAATTCCACGACCCATGACTCGTAATCGTGTTTTATATATTCCAATAGTCTAAAATGGAACTGAATGGAATGGAATGGAATCTAAGGTGGAATTTTTGTATTCGGCACCATTTGCGGTGCAGGGGACATTAAGTCTCTTTGCTTGCAAATTGCGACATATTTTGACAAAATTTGGTGTACTTCCGCGTTTTGGGCAAAGCCGATTGAAAATGCATAAGATCCGACCACTTCTATGACCCCACCATATATAAGCCCTTATTTTGGAATGGCGTATTAACGTCATTGTAAATTGAGACGAAGGAGGGCAGACGCCCTGCCATATGACCATTCCTATGAAAACTAAACCTTCATATAGCAAAAAGTCTACCGTTCAGTGTGTCATGGTGAAAATTGGTCCACAATAGTAATTTCACATAAAAATTAACTATAATTTATAAATTTGAGCTACGGATGTCTATCTTTTACACTCCACCCCACATAGTGGTTCTTAGGGAAGATCAACTCTTAAATAACTAAATAGTTTAATTTTTACTAAATTTTAACGAAAATGGACCCATAATAGTAATTGGAAAAAAAACTGAACTATATCAAATCTGGACCAAATGAGTCCATTTTCCATTCTATGCAAGGGCTCTCGTTGGAAGTAAATCTCTATATGCCAACTAATTCTAGTATTTTATGACGAAAATAGGCGACGATCAATAGAATAAACGTCTACCATGCCAGTTAACATTTTGGATATCTTCCAATGTTAGGGTTGTCATGGAACGCAGGTCTTTACATGAAAGCAAGATATAGTTTTTTATGTATTATTACGCAAACGCACGAATAGTTGTGCTAGGCGGAGGATATTTAAGGGTCAGCCTTGCCAACACCACAATGTTGTTATTTGCTTCTATATAGCGATTACATAAATTTTCTAAAAATAATCGTCATGGACGAGTGAAGCCTTCATTTATAAACTTAATAATTTGTTGCTTTAAAAAATTAATTACATAAATGAATCCTCTTCTCATTGCATTTAGAAGCAATCGCCTTATTTGAGAACCTTATTTATATGCAGTAAAACTTTGACCAAAGATTTTAATAAACATTTCTTTGATTACGTAATGAAAAGGATTTGTTTCTCAGTTGATAACATTATCTAGTACTAGTAGTCATGACGAAATTTTGCAGATAGCTTTTTGTTTTTTTTTTCCTTTTCGTCGACTTAGGTATACGACGGGGATTTGTCATAAAAATCGCTGAAAAACACTGAAACGACGGACGCCGTTTTCGAATAAAATATTTTTCAATTTCAATTGTTTTCACTCTGCTGCTCTATTAAAGACTGCATCGAGTGTGCGAGATTGCGATTGCATTTTTTAAAAGAGGAAAAATACGTGTTCACTGCCATCAGAAGGGTAAACAACACTTCTTAGTACTACTGTGAAGAAAATTTTCCACTAAATAGCTTACCGTCAATTTGCGATCTTTTCTAAGGTCCGTTTCAAGGGAGTTTAATTTTTTATTATTTTTTTTTACTGCCTGAATGTTTTATGCAAAGCAAAGTACTTGCAAATAACAGTTAATTTTTGATTTCTTCTTTCTGTTTTTTAAATCTCTTAACAAATCTATGTAATTGCATTCGTTGTAAAAATGTTTATTACTTTACTGATAATGGCTCTTGGAGTCGTGCATGCATTCTCGTGCTAAGTGCCAATAACCTCTGTTGCCTTAAATAGTTATCTGCAGTGTTTGTTTATGTTGTCTAATGACCGCATATTATAAATAAAATTTATTCGCAGAAAAATCGTTCGATTCCAAGATTATTATAATTTTAGATAGCAGTTTTATATATATATTGTAACCCGGATGCTTAAGATGTAGTTAAAATAACAGTACAGTCGTCATGCGAGATTTCATTTTCGCTTTTATAAAGACCTTGAGGTCTATATGCTATAAAATCTGTCATGAATAGTGAAAAAGAAAAAATCCCAATTAATCGCTTATACCGAGTATGACTTATAAAAGCATTTATATATAGTCGTATGGAAAACCACTAATAATTAAGTATGTAAGACAATTTCACATATAAACAATAAATATAAATTTAAACAATAAAACGCAAATTTATTTAATTATTGTAAATCCATGCCGATTAAGTTAATTCAATGTTATTAATATCGGCAACCACTGCTTGTAAAATCTATCTACCAGGATGCAGTCCAAGCTAATAATAGCTTATTAGATCAGGAAAGAGGAGATGGCGATTGATGAATGAAAAAATCGCTTAAGTTTAATATTTTAAAAATTCCAAAATTCACTTGATTTGTAATTTGCACGAAAAATATAATAAATGAAAAATTAATACTAAAAAATTTTCAATTCTCTTGAACGTTTCACGGTACTCTCTATACTTGAAAGTCGTGCAGCCGTAATTAAAAAGATTATTTAAGATTATTTGCTTCAAATTTCATAATGTATTGCTGTTACGTAATTTAAGCTTTTGCGCTTTAGCCATTCAAGTTAAATCAAACCATCTATATATCATTAATTTAATCTAATAAATTATTTTAAAAATACATCAAATGTATGCAAAGAAAAAAAAGTCCGTATTCCCTCAATACGTTTCATTAGAAAGAAGAACTTGCAATTGCCCTCAGCTCAGCTCACAGCGCAATCATATTGCATTGAAAAATTCGATTAAAATGAATTAATTGATATGTAGCAATACAATAACAACAACAACAACAACAACAACAACAACAACAATAACAATAAACACAATCAAACGATTGATAGAGTGTCACCCTTACATATGAATGTAAATAAAAAGTGTTTATAGTAAAAAGTGATTTTTTTCGTGTTTTTGCAATTTAAAGTAGCTTCTGTTAATCAGCATCAGTACGTACACATACACGCATAGCCAATCGATTTACAAAATCATTACAACATCTTTAAGCTATTCAAAGTATAAAAAAGGCCTGCATTTATAGATTGCGCTTCACTTGTTAGGGTACCATTCAAAGAGAACTGTGCCGAGTAAATGAATAAATTTTTGGTAAGCATTTTTTGAACGCTCAAAAGCGCATTTAAGGATAGATTTGTTTGCATCAACGTCTTATTTAATTTTTATAGGTAACATTGATTGCATTGACAGTGTTAAATGACGCTGTCAATGGCGTACCGTACGGCTCGTATGGCAAGAAAACTAGTGACGTTGGTGTAGGATCAGGTGGCGGTGGAGGTAGTTTCGGTTTCGGGGGCAAAGGAGGTGGGGGAGGCGGCGGTTTTGGTGGTGGCTCCGGTGGTGGTGGGGGTGGCGGTTTTGGCTCTGGTGGTCACGGCGGTGGCGGCGGCGGTTTCGGCCCTGGTGGATTTGGTTCTGGTGACGGACGTGGGGGTGGAGGAGGTGGTGGCCTGGGCTCCGGGGGTGGCCATGGCGGTGGTCTGGGATCTGGCGGCTTTGGTTCCGGTGGCCAAGGGGGCGGTCTTGGTGGCGGTCACGGAGGCGGATTGGGCTCTGGTGGTGGCCGTGGCTCAGGAGGAAGTTTCGGCTCTGGCGGCGGCTTAGGTGATGGATTTGGTGGCGGCCGTGGTTCAGGAGGTGGTCTTGGATCCGGTGGCGGTCATGGTGGAGGTCTAGGTGATGGCTTCGGTTCTGGCGGTGGCCGCGGCTCGGGAGGAAGTTTCGGCTCTGGTGGTGGCCGTGGCTCAGGAGGAAGTTTTGGTTCTGGCGGCGGCTTAGGAGGTGGTCTTGGATCCGGTGGAGGTCATGGTGGAGGTCTAGGTGACGGATTTGGTTCTGGTGGAGGCCGTGGCTCCGGAGGCGGTCTGGGTTCGGGTGGGGGTCTTGGATCAGGTGGTGGTCATGGCGGAGGTCTAGGTGACGGACTTGGTTCTGGTGGAGGCCGTGGCTCCGGAGGCGGTCTGGGTTCCGGTGGAGGTCTTGGATCAGGTGGTGGCCTTGGATCAGGTGGTGGCCTTGGATCAGGCGGTGGTCATGGCGGAGGTCTGGGTGATGGATTTGGCTCCGGTGGGGGCCGTGGTTCCGGAGGCGGTCTAGGTTCTGGTGGGGGCCTCGGCTCAGGTGGCGGTCACGGTGGCGCTATAGGCGACGGAGGCGGTCTGGGTTCTGGTGGTGGTCGTGGTTCAGGAGGAGGATTTGGTAGTGGTGGCGGAGGAGGGGGAGGTTTTGGAAGCGGGGGTGGTTTTGGTAGCGGAGGAGGTGGCGGATTCGGTAGTGGTGGAGGCTTTGGAGGCGGTGGCGGCGGTGGAGGAGGTGGTAGCGGTGGTAGTCACGGCGGTGGGGGATACAAAAAGCACGGTTATTAAACGTAAACTAAATTATTTGAAATACCCAAAATTCTTAATAAAGCCTTTGTTATTCTGTAAAGTTAAAATCAGTAATTAGTTTGAAAATTGCGACGGTAAACATTATTAAGAAACCTCTACCCCGCTTTTACTATTAAAAAAAACTGCCAAAGAAATGGAAGAGACTAATGCGTTTTTCAATGCAACAAATTATGTTATGAGAGTACTTTAGCCCTTAGTATATAATTATTTGATTTCCATAGGATTTTCATTACGAAAAGGTCATAAGTGTGCGAGTAAGCAGGCAGCCTTTGAATTATATATACAATTTTATATTTATATAAACAAGTCAAGATTGTTGTCTACTTTGAAAACTAGAGTACAAAACAAAACATTCATGATTTTCTTATCAGTTGCGAAACTATTGGGAGGAAAAAAGCATTTTGTTTACTTTAAAAGATTACGAAATTTTAAGTAAAATAACAAACTAACAAATTTCAAAAATACGCACCTCACGAGTTGCAAACAGTTCGAGGGCATCTATTGAATCAGACACAAGATTTCGTAAGTGTTGTTCACGTGAACTTACTTGAATGTTTAAATTAAATCTTCACAACTCTCTCCAATATTATGGTTTTGTCGGCTAGTGGACGTGTATTCGATTGGAAATTTGGCATGGCAAGGAAGAGGCTAAGATAGTCTGCTTCAAATTTTTCTACGTCTAAACTGATGACATAGATATCCCAAATGATTTTTATCCAAATCGATATATTGTAACCGACGGCATATTTATTCCTAATCGTCCATGCGAGGTAACGCTATATTTTCCACCCAACGGATAATCGCTTTCCTATGGACAGGGTGGACAGATCATGCTAAAAGCGGACAGTATTTTAGGGATTACAGCCTTTTGGTGACCTATATACCTACTAGACATATGCATAGTTCAGATTTGTAGCGATTTCAAACGCACACATTGTCGTAAAATCTGCCGTCATCCCACGTGAATTGTATACTCTTTCCATAATTAATTTAAAAACTGTTTGTTGAATCAATTTCAATTTGCTCTCTTAACTTCTGCGTTTGCATAATGGACCCCATTATACCCTCAATCTGTGACGGCTTCAAACAAGCCTGCAAGGTAACCATTATTAATTTAATATAGAAAACAATCAAGAGTAGACAGCATCTTATCTAAGACTGTCTCTCTCCCTGAGGGGTCGTCAATCAACTTACTTTCGATTGCCAATGGTTGTAGGCAACCCGTCTGATTAAGGTTTCATACCAGGTGCAGACGTAAAACACACACAGACACCCGTATGTTTTTGGTCTTGGCTAGCCGGGATTGTATGGTTAATCCGAAGGCGTGAGTGACTATGTCTAACTTTAAGCTCCACGGGGGTCAGGAACCCACTCACAAACTCATGAGTACCCACGGGTGGAGATAACGGTATTGGTGTACTGCAGATTGATTCTTGCCAAGATTCTTCGGGGGAAAGTCTGCTAATTTACATACATGTGGGAACTGCGATAGAAGCTATTATCTCCAGCTTACAGTTTGAATGCAGCAGTTAACCAATGTGCGCGTCCTCACTGCTGGGTACGGTCCTTGGGGGGGCATCATGGCGGTCGTGGTTTCTATCATTCCTAAAGCGAATAATTAGAAGTAATGATAGGCCTCAGCAATTCCCAGAGTGGGTTTATTGCGCCCTGGTTTCTGAAGGATAGTTTAGGCCGCTAGCTTATAGGGATTGTCTAAGTCTCTGAAGGGCGTCGGTTACGGAAGATTGACCATCGGTGTGCCATCGGTCACAGCGGGGTTAAACCTTCGAGGTAGTGTGCCAACGTTAAACCCTCAAAGACATCTGTATGTTTTTGGACTTTCTTGTGTTATTCATATGAGGGCTTCGGGAACGGTTTTTGTTAAGATGTAAAGAGGGAAAGCGAACTTGTAGTGCAATAATTTCCAGAGAGAGAGTAGAGACGGTAAACTATGCCATCAATTAAGAATAGAATCTTTTACTTATATATAAAAAAAAAAAATGTAGACTAAACTTATGCTATTTATGCGTCCGTGGCTGTGTCTGCATAAAAATTGTCTCGAATTTTTATATGAGCCATTTAAAAGTGCAGAATAAAAAAGATTTGCATCGTTAACAAAAAAATTCATGAAACGTTCAGTATCCAGGATTCGCTTCAAGGCGAATGTAAATTTATTTTTCGTTAGTTATTTTTTTTTTTTTTTAATGAAGTTTTTTATTAAACTTTTTTCTTCTTCAAAAACCGCGAAAATAATTAATTGTAATTTTATTTTCTGGTTTTTTCCTTTTTTTTTCACTCTTCCAAAAAATTATTATGACAATTTAATCGCATTTTAAATACCGAAGTATTCAGCTCAAATGTTTTGCTTAACATTGCATGAAATTAAATTAATGTAAAGGGGAAGAATGGAGGAAAAAAAGGAAAGGTTTAATAACATAAAAACTGTCATTTTTTTGAAGTTTGAAAGAAGATAAAATTTATGGATTTTCATTTGACAATTTATCGTATTTGATATCAATTTGCGGTTACTGTGGAAAATAAATGTGAAGAGAAAATGCTGGCCATTTAAAGAAGTCACTCAACATTGTTTGGAATACGAAACGCTTGAATATAAAATTTATGGGAATAATAATAATTTCATTTTAAAAAAGAGCTCAACAATAAAAAAATCATTTCTTAACAGGACAATCAAAATATAATAAAGGAAGGTCAAGACGAATCTTACATACCTATCGAAAAAGTTTAACTAAATAAAAAGGTAGCGTTTGCTATCTACTGTAAGCGCCCAAGTAGGAGTCCAGATCGGTATTTGATATGATTTTCAGGTAATTTCAATCTTTTATTTCGTCTACTTTCACGCTAACATTTTTAGGAAAGGAACACTTGACTTAAGTAAATACGACCAGATGAGTTATTTCTTCTCTTAACACTAAAGACTGACAACAAAAAGCTTTTATGGGAATTGAACTCTCTGTGTTGCCACACATAAGTGCGTTTTTCTCGAAGCTAAATTCTTCCGACTCGCTGCATTTCTAGCATTTTCAATTATATTTTTGTTGATCTTAAATTTTCACTGTAAAGTGAAGCACCTAAGATTCTTTTGAGAGCTTAACTTGAACCCTATACTGCAAAGCTTTTTTCGCGAATAAAATATTTGCATAAATTCGATTTTGTAAACCAGTTTTTTTAAAAATTCTATGCCCTTCATCACAGAGTCTACAATATTTAAAAAAATTTTCAAGTTGCTTGCTATGGATAGAAAATTATACGACTTGTACGAATACCGCCAAAGGGTTAATATAAATAATTCGAGATGATTGGTTTTCCGAAAACAAATTCTAGAAAGTAACTCTTAATTTTGTACCCAAAAGGTTCCAATACCCTAACTAACAGTATATCAGTTATACTAGTTCCTGTGCTTTAACAGTTTACTTCTCAAAGCGATTTTCAGAATTGCATTCTAATAAACTAATTTTTTTATTTGGAATAAATTACTGTGAGGGACGTCTTAGGTAATAACTTCAACAATGTCTTACCTAGCAGCTGACAATCGACGTGTTAAAGTCTATCCATTGTTAGAATCGATAAAAATTGATCAAGAACTGAGAGACACGTTTCCACGTTTCTTTTCTGTTCTAATATACTATCGAGAATATAGTTCTAATGTAGTTCGAAGATCGTTTGGTATGGTTTATTTAATAAACCGGGCCCGCTTCTCCTCGGCCTTACTATACTGCGTCTTTCATTAAACGGTATATTAGATAAGAGATTTTTACCTCTTCCGGAAGCAAAATTGTATACGCATAACCTCGTCTGAGCAGATAAATGAAAAATAAGGTAAAAATGTTTTTGCTTCTTATTCCGATCTCTTAAACTCAATTAAATTAAAAAATTTAAGAGTAGGTGTTCTCTTTTATAACTTGGAAAAAAAATTTAATTAAAAATAAGAATGCAGTAAAACGCAACACAAAAGTGTCAAAAAAAAAAAAAAAAACCTAGTGGATTAACAAGAAAGAGCAAAAGATAGAAAGCAATGTTTACGGTAAACGTGAGTCGTTAATATAAGCGCACTGTGGATTTCGACATTTTGTACTGCCATTTTGTACTGGCAATTAATTTTAAAGTATCGTCATATCGAAGTTTGAAGCCAGACATTGAGTACTATTTAAGTGTCGGGAACTGTCCGGGTAGATTATAGTGTCTTTTGAGCAATTTGTAGTCTTTAATCGGGCAATAAGCAGCAGGAATAATATAAACATAAATAATTTAAAACATAATATAAAATAATATGTTATATATGATATAACCTATCTACATATATATATATATATATAAATATATTTATATATATTTATTTATTTATATTTATTTATATATTTATATATATTTATATATATATATAAATATATGTATATAAATATATATTATATATAAATATATATATATATGCAAAATGTTCGTGCAAAGGAGCTTAAGATTGCCCTACTCCAAATGCCAATGTTAGGTGGTATCTGTTCTAGACTGTAAATCGTTAATTCATTGAAAGAAGATTTTCTAATCTGAAATATCGCTCTAAATAAAAGAACTGGCGCCAAGATAAGAACGTTGACAGTAAGTATGTTATGACACACATAAAATATATATAAATAATATATATATATATATAATATATATATAATATATATATGTTGTTCGTAAAATGTGAGCGCATAAGTGCCTGAGGTACGCCCTATTCCAAATGCCAGTTTTAGGTGTTGTCTGCTCGAGACTGTAAGTCTTTAATTGTTATACAAGAAGATTTTCTCATCTGAAGCATCGTTCGAAATAAAAGAACGGGCGTCAAGATAAGCAACCTGACAGAAAGTATGTCTTGTATGCTATATACGATACATATATATATATATATGTAATACTTTTAATATTTTTGAGTGGACATACGGACTGACAAAATTAGTGTATCTTCATATCTTACTTAGGGATATAAAACTGATAGCATGTACACAACTATATATACCATGCGGGAGTGCACATGTGTTTCTGTGTGCAAGACTATACAATATTTAATAAAATTTTATAATGGGATTCATGCACACGCACGGGCATCTGCAAGTGTGTGAGGGCACGACTCTAAAAGTATATCGGATTCAAATAAATATATGGAGTCTTAAAGCCCAATTGCTGCTGCTGCACATGTTTATAATCGACAGTTATTTATACTTATGTGTAGATATTTGGTTTTTGGGTACACAATTAGTGTTTTTCTGCTCCTTAGATGCATGAGCCAGCTTTTGCTTGTTTTTCTTATCTATATTTGAATTTATTATAATAAATTTAAATTTTATGATTTTTATTATACAACCGAACGCAAACTAAAGCCCAATACTTCCCTAGCTATGTTTTATAGAGATACACATATGTAGATGAACATATACATATATATATATATATATATATATATATAAAGGCTTTAGATATTTTTCGTGCATGTATTTATTATAGCGCGGCTTACATATGATTTAGAATACAAATGACCGCTTAGTTGCAAGATTTATGGCCGCAATATATAAAATAAGAGAAAATCTCGATAGAAAAATATTTAAAAATATAAAAATTTATATACAAGTTTTTATTTATTTATTTATTATTTTATCTACTGGCAAATTAAAAATTTGAATTTTCGTTAATACTCCTACAAGAGTCCAATGAACGAGAGCAAATATAACTGATAGCGAATAAAGCTCAATAATAGTGATTGAATAATAATACCATTTATAAATGAATTTATTATTTAAGACAATTTAAGCCGTTAAACGATTCGATATCTCAAAAATGTAACATTAACACCGAAAAAAAAGCTACGAAAATGAAAAAGGTAAAGAAAATTACAATCAAATCGAAAATTTTGTTTAGCTTACTATGAGATAACCAGGAGACGTTTGTATATGTTTTGCTTTTCCATATCCATCGGCAAGCTGGATGAGGAGAATAGTTATTTTTGCAAAACGACATGCTTGATTAGCATCCAATTCCGAATCGATTTGAACATATCGGTCGGTCCGTCCGTCCGCCCGTCCGTGTAATGTCTATTGTAAATATTCTCCTGATCGCAAAAATGAAGCTGTCGTCTTCAAATTGGGCAGGAACATCGCACGGTATTGAAAATAGGGCAAATCGGTCAAAGGACACGACAACAGTATTAGTTGCGTAAGCAATTTTTTTTTATTCCAATTTTCCTTTTATTTCATTCTTTGCAATCCCAATTTTATTTCTTTTTTTTTTATTAACAAATAAAGAAGCGGAGATAAAGCAGTGTCGCATTGTCCATCTCTAAATTATCATAAAAACAAGGAACTAAGTCGACTTTTCTGCTCCATCAAACTGGACTTCAATACAATTTCATTGATATCGAAGTTTTTAGTTTCTTTTGTTTATGAACTTTATATAAGAAAAAAGGAATGTTAACTGGCAATAGAGTATGGATGTAATAGTATGTACGTACGTCTTTGTATTGCACAGCCATGCATATGAATGCTGTACCGCCAACGTCTTAATGGATGATTAGTATAAGAGTATTAGAATGTTTGGTATGCTCTATGCCATATTTGTATGTCTCGCAATTCCATTTGAAATTAAAATATTTGCATAAAGCAATGCCGCTATAGCGATAAGGAAAGCAACCAAGTTCAACAATCGAAACAATCATCAACGCCTAATCTATAGGAAGCAAAAGAGGTTTTATTGACGAAACAATAATTAATACGCTAAAGTCACTTTTTAACACGAATCTATATAAGGACTCAATGGATATCTTCTTGTCAACAAGAAAGTGACTTGGACGACTTTGGCAATCGTAAGATCTAGAATTTATAACAAAGAACTTTATTATGATTCAATATATTTCCTAAAATGTTACAATTACTCGAGAGTCTCTCTCTCTAAGGGCATATAAAGAGACATAAACAAGTTCCCCTTAACTTGCTTTAATTTTCTTGGCCAAGGAAGGACTGAGAAAAGCAACGATAAATCGTGATTAAGGTCTTGCGTAGGTAGGCATTTAAGAGTTTAACATTTGAGTGCTCAATTGCCGTATAGATTGCTTTTGGAGTACAAAGTAAATAAATTTCTTGTTCACGTTTTAGGTGACAATTTAATAGGTTTTAATTAACTTAAATTGCAATTGATCGTAATCGAGTTGTATGCTTTTCTGACTCTTCTTATGTTTTTTCACATATACTTTTCTGATTTTTAATAAAAAGTACGCGTAACGTTTTTGTTAATCATAAACTACTAAAAACAATCTATAATGAATTGCAACAGAACGTTTAAAAAACAAGTACGAACAAGTATAAATGTTATTGTCGGGTGACACCGACCATTACGTATCCTACACCACTTTGCTTAGTACAGTTATTCGTTTGTTTTCGTTATCATACTCCAAAAAGTACGCATTATTTTCACGCAAAGCCATTATTCTCATAAAAGACCGCACACTGAAAGGCTCGCTTTTCTCTCCATATAAAAGTTTGTGTGTCATGTATAGCAAATTTCATCAAAATATCTCAAAAATTGCGACCTGCCACTTGAACACAAAAAAATACATAGGGATAAAGTTTAGACGGACAGACAGATAGCCATTTCCTAAATCGATCGATTTTGGATCGAAGTTGGATCTGCCTTAACATTTTCTGGGTTTTGGATGCGTTCCCACTAACTTAATATACCCTTCACCACAAGTGGTGTAGGGCATAATAAATAAATAAAAAACTTTTTATGTAAAGTAACCCGGAATTTTTTTTTTTTTTTTTTTTTTTTTTTTTTTTTTTTTTTTTATTTATTCGATTGTGCCGGTATTCAGTTTGGAAAACATCCAACTAAATTAAGTTTGACAGTGTTTTTTTTTAATGTTTTTACATTTAACTGTGTCGGTGCACAAATAAAGAGATGTGTGCAAGGGTGGCAAAGAGGAAGGAGCGACAGAGAAATGAAGCAATCAGTATAAAATCGATTGAAGTGATTGCTGCAAACAAAGTTGATACAATATTTTGTTATTCTTCCCTTTTAAGGCACCTACCTATAAGTGTCGATATGGAAATTATTATCGTAGTTCACTCGTTTAATACGTTCGCTATCAAAGCATTAAAAGAGAGAGAGAAAAAAAAAAAAAACAAATATTCCTTATAATCTTTTGTCCCACTTCGGGCTTTGCAATAATAACGTACACCGGTTGGTAACTAAATGGCTAAAGACTTATAAAATGTCTTTCTTATTTCTCTTTAGTTTTTAGTCTTTAAAGTCATTATGTAATAAAAAAGCTTAGCAACAAAAAACACAAAATAAAAACGGGGAAAAAAATCGAAGTTTAAATGATTCCAAATATTCCCGAAAATAGTTCAATGTGGCCGCTTAGTAACAGCAACAAAAAAACCAAAAAAAACAAAAAAATTTTGTTGGCACTTTTCTCTTGCTGCTGATGGTTAACCACTTCCTTTACTAAAAGAGAAAACCAACTTGTTTACGCAAAAGATAACAATTTCTTTTTTTTTTCTAATTTCTTTCCAGCTTCTGTTGCAAGCCAAAATTTAATTTATTTAATATAAAAAAAAAAAAAAGAAAAGAAGAAATCTTTGGTTACATTATTTTAGTTAATGTTTTAAAGCATAAAATTTTGTTTCTACTTTTTTTTAAATAATTATTTAAAACTAAACTCTCAAGTGCGGTAGAGCTTTTAATAATAATAATAATAATAATAATAATAGTAATAATAGTAATATTAATAATAATAATAATAAGAATATTAATATTATAATAATATTATTAATAATAATAATAATAATAATAATAATAATATTAATAATAATATTAATAATAATAATATTAATAATAATAATAATAATATTATTAATAATATTATTAATTTATTATTTAAGATCT
>KK502563.1:99190-115948 GCA_000688735.1 Glossina austeni
TGTAGTATTCTTACAACGACTACAAATGCGATTGGAAATGCTTCCTGTCCTCAAGAAATCCAAATTAAAATGAAATAAGAAAGACTTTGCATTATTTCCCCCGAAAGGAAGAAACAAATTTTATTTATTCCCGATATTTCTATTTATTGAATAAAAATTATTCATGAAATGCCCGCATATGCAAGCAATTGTAAAAAGACGGAGGGGAAAGGATTTTATATTAAAATCATTTTGTGCTTATTTTTCTTCCTCTTCCTCTTCCTCTTCTTCATCTTCATTTTTATTGCATTCTTTTCTGCATTTGGAATAATTTATTATGGGCTTTTTTTTATATGATTTTCGCGTTTTGTTCCCTTTCTTGTTGCTGTTCGCGAAGGCGATGTGCCGCCAACTATAAATGCACACATCTTATGCATACGTCATCATAATTCATAATCGATTGAATGATAAGAGAAAACACTAAGAAGAACTCATCCAATTGAAATGCACTTTGCTTTTCCCATACAATCGATGTTATGCATATTTAATGCGAAAAGTGATATCATCTGACTTAGACAATAGTATGGCAGACGACGAGCGTTATTTGTCTAGTGATACTATGCATACACGAATTATTCCCATTTCGTTTTGTGTGCTTTACGCAACTCCAGCAAACAAAATGAAACTTAGAAAGATCTTATAATACATACGTAGATCGAATAACTTTGTTTTACATGAAAGCGTTCTGAAAATTCATCATCCTTCAAAGGAGTTACGTATTCGATCTGCTTAGAGGCAAAAAGTCCCTTTAGGTGTGTGTAGATGTTCCTAATTCCTAAGGTATTTGCTGAAAGTTGGGAAAAAATATTCATAATATTCCGTGGGGACGGAGCACTTTCAGCAGGAGTAGGCCGAATGTTATTGAAGACCTCTAATTATGTACGACTTTACTATGCATTCTAAGATAGTTTAATAAAATTAAATGCATGGGTCAATGTTGGTCATTTTCAAACATTTCAAGTTGTGTAGGAACTGCTTAGCGTTAAACTCGTTTTTTCACTCCTATTAAAGTGCCCTGTTATCTGTAGACATTTCCACTATTTCAAAAGGTGCATACGCGCTTCTAACCAAAGGTAGCAGTAAATGACTGGATGCCCATTTTTAAGTTGTTTAAGTGCCGTATGTGTGTTAGTGGGTTGGGATGTTCCCTATGCAGTGATAGTTAGAAAGAAGTGGAGAGGAAGAGAGAGAGAGAGAGAGAGAGAGAGAAAGGAAGAGAGAAAGAGAAACAGAGAGAGCGCGAGAGAGAGAGAGAGAAAGAGAGAGAGACAAAGAGAGAGAGACAAATAAAGAGAAAAAAAGAGAAAGAGAAAGAAAGAGAAAGAGAAAGAAAGAGAGGGAGAGAGAGATAGAGAGAGAGAGAAATGGCGAGTGGCTGCAAAGAACTATATGCCCAATTGGTAAGCGTTATGCCTTTGCCGACCGCGCGCAGAAACCGCAATTAAAGAGTAATCTAACACAAGGGGAACTGAAGCCAGGATATGCGGACTTCATAGTCGGCCTTCCTAACTCTTTGACTATGCAGTATCGCTAATTCGTAATCTGACGTTGCGATTAAAACAACGACTTCATTAGTTTCATTTATCGTTTATCAGGAGCTTAGCTTTCGGAGCTACTAAAATAAAAAGTTGCCAAAAACATTTACATGTTTTCAGAAATTATAAATTTTTCAAAAAGTAAGATCCAAAAGTACTTCTTCGATCATATAAATATTTCAGATGTTGCCTACTTTCGAAGTCAAATTTCTATGTAGCCTCTCAATCAAACATTAAAAAATTAAATATTTGTGGAGCATCAATAAAAACCTGTGGCTAAACCGCTTGAAATCGGGTGGAGTATATTTTTAATTTCTTATCTAGAATTTCGGAAGTATATGCATAAGCAAAGTGAATACCATAGCGTAAGTGAAGATGACGCACACTTTTTTTAAAGTTTAAAAACTAGAAATCGAAAAAACATTAATTTTTTCTTACACTAACGAAAGTATGCCTGGATAATACAGATTTCTACATTTCGCGACAGCAAATTCTATTATTCTACGTGTAATGCTGGAAGTAGTACACGATTAAAATGGAATATATTTAAAGTTAATATGTCGCATATATATTGTTAGGAAAATTACGATCCAGTTAATGCTAACTAATCGATTTTCGTAAGTAATAAATTCCTTAGTGCATAGTCGTGGCGCGTCATGCAGGTGCCGGCCGACGAAAAAGATTAGCAGGAAAACAGACAGAGAAAAACCCAGGTGCACATAATATCCACAATCTAGTGATACGAACCGTATCTTGGAAAAGCGGAAATTTGTAACAATATAAATAATTCTTTACTGGTTTTTTAAGGGCGATTGTGAAAAATCTTTTACTTAATATATTGTTCATGCCAATGATCTACATATGGTACTGTAGTTATACGAAATACGAAATACCAGGAAGGTGACAATAACCACATGTACTATATATAGATATACAAAATCGTGTTAGGTATGGGGAGGCACACTATTGTTATACACTATTTGAATACACTCTAATTTTATCTCGTTACGAGGACTTTGCATTCGGATTAATTAACTTCGTATTAACGAACTTTTGTTGTAAACTCATTTTTCTTAATTTGTATTTGAGCTTGGATTGGAGGAGGGAGATGTTATGTTAACTATAATGTTAATGTGCAAGAAATAAACAGACATACAGTAAATAGATGTGCAACACATAACTAGCTGCACAGCTTGTTTCAGACGAAACGTTAGTCGCTTTTTGGGGCAATGATTATTTCGTTTTCTCTTTTCGTCGCTCTTTCGAGCCAAAGGCAAATTGATTCATCCGACATCATGCGAGGTATACGAAACTTATATATTATACGACATGGTTTTTTAAATCAACTGGATTATGATTAATAACTTTTCTAAAGGATTACATTTAATTTCGTACCATTGTATAGCAGTGCATAAGAAGATCATCGTTCGTTTGAAATGTGAGATGGACGGACTTTTGAAATTTATCAAAATGAATTCGAATATGAAATTTTGTAAAGTTCCTTTTATCTTGACGTAGTGACAGATTTAATGTCATGTATACATTACTTTACTTCAACCACCCAAGCGACCCAAGCGTTCATGAAAATTGTTGTGAGAAAGCTGCAGCTTAAGATTTTGTTATAATAAATTCTAGTTGCTTTTACATCAAACCCAAAATTTATTTATATATAAATTACGAAAATATAAATTTTTTTTGCTTTTCTTCTTAATATCCTTTAAAAATCTTATCTCATTATATTTGGATTCATTAAGGAAGTGTTTGTTGGGTTTTCCATGTTTATATGCTTAGTGTCGTTCTGCATATGATTCGTATGCAAATATTTTATACACTTTATTGTCGCTCTCACTACGTTACTATGTATGTGGTGTATGCGATGATATGATGCGACCTGACTTACATATATAATAGCGACCCGTAAACTTGAGCTTAGTAAAGTGAGAACTTTTACACCACCTAGTCTGTAACCATTCACCCATTCACCCATGAGTTAAGGCAGCTAACCGAGAGTGGCGATCATTTAAAAAGTTTTTAAAATGTAGAAAATTTTGTTTTTTTTTTCATTTACATTTCTCTTTAGTGTCTTTATCTTCTTTTTGCCTTCTACCGTAGTTTACTCCAAACTACCTGCTTGGTTGGTATAATTATGTGCGTAAATGATGCTCTTAAGAATGTCAAGTATACATTAATTAAAACCGTCATCGACAGATAAGGAAATGAAGGGGGAACAGAGAGAGAGAACGAAAAAGGGAAGAATTTTCCTAATATGTATACCAGAGAATTTTACACAAGCGCATGCATTACAAAAAAAAAGAACAAAAAAAATAAAAAATAAAAAATAAAAAGAAGAAGAAGAAGAAAATATATGTGTAATTTATTTATGCGGAATATTTTAAAAGTTTAAGATAAATTTCAAAGGTTATGTTGTTTCACTTAATCTTCTTTTTTTTTCCCACCCATTAGAGGGAATGCATTAGATTCGTCTAAGATTGGAAAGACGAACAAACACGAGTCAGAGACCTCATAATGTATATATATATATATATATATAGATATATATGTTGGCAGGGAGTGCGATGCCACTCGACATTACGTAATTTTAATTATTTCACATGACTTAGCTTTACATGTTTTAACTAAAATGAATGAAGCGTCAAAAAACAAAAAAAAAAAGCTTCAAATTTTCATTTATATTAGTCACCACATAAATGTTGCAACAACAAAATGGATTCTAATGAAAAACAACTTTTAAAAACACGATCGTCTCCTCCTTCTATATATCCACAAGGCCCATAGTTCAATCCTAGCACGCTAGCTTAAGCCAAGTCTATGTTAGCTATCGTTTGCTTATAAGCTATTTCCGAACAACTGCCTCCGGGCAATGTTCAGGGTAACGGGCAATGATCATGCTTTTCGAACAAAGCAAGATCAATGTCCCATTTGACTGCCATTTGAAAAGCAGAACTACCCGCACAGTAAGGCACCGTTGTCAATGAAGGCATTTAACAAAGGCATGGACAGAGCAGAGGCAAAGAATATTCGAAAAAAAGAAGAACAACCAAAAATTCGAATTTCCGAATAAATCCACAATTAACACGCAATAAAGCGATAAGAAAAAGAAAAGCTGAGGGTTAAGAATAAAGTCGAAAAACATTTTCATAGGTAAGGATGGAAGCGAGGACGTGAAAAACGTAGCGATTTTTGTGGATGTCATCAGGTATTCCACTCCTGGAGTGGGGAATATAAGCAAACAGTCGTTCCCTTCCTCCTAACAACAAATTCTTCCACCAATCTATGCATACCTCTGCATATGCACTTGTATGAGTGTTTGCTTCTATAATGGCGAACCTATATTTTAGTATACCTCTCGATTTTACATAATAAACGGGTGAGGCTCGACCCATTCGTACTCATGGGAATATCATTGCAAAAAATACATATCTTTGTACACCTTGGAGATAATATTTTGCTTTTTTTATATATAAATTCTTCCTTCGGGACCATTTTCGTGCACCACCCGCGCATAGAGCGCCTGCTCATACTGAAACACAAAAAGGAGAATAATCTGCGTTTAGGTAATCTTTGCCTTCAGTTTGGGAACAAATTGCAATTAATAAAGCGTAGGCATTGGAGCATGATTTCCTAGCTCAGCCCGGTTTACCAATTCCCAGTTAATAATGGCGTAGAAGACTACCAATGCATTGGGACTTAAATAAGATAAGTAAGAAGTCAGGGATTCGTGCACACAGCTGATAGTTTATATCATTATTTCTTCATCACCGTCTTTTTGCATTTTCCTCCTGTTCGATAGCGTTAAACTCTTTCAAAAATATGAATATGCTTGTGAACGACTCAACCGAATAAAAGCTATTAGAGACGTTTCAATAGATTCACGATTTTCGCGAAGAACAAAACCAACTTAGCTTAACTATTGTTTGTTTATAGACATCAAAATTACAAAATCAAGGAAGTTTTCGATAGCATGAAGCTCCCCTCTTGTCTTTAAAAGTCTTGAGTTTAAAAGTAAAGATAAACTAAATTAGTTGACTTATGAGCAGTGAAAATTTAAAAATTAAATATTTACCCCTTTCTTCTATATGTTTAGGTTGTAATCTTTCTTCCATGTCATTATGTATGCTTTTCCAGTATTTTATTTAAACTTTTGTGTGTGTTCTTCTGCTTTGTCACGTACGTTGTGTTAAGTTTGTTAATCTTCGAGTACATGGCTACTTTTCATGCGTGTGTATGTATTTATTATGATCTTTGGACATTTTATCTTATGAGCTATATTGGACATCAAATAGTGCTGTCATGGTTACACGTTTCCTACAATTTCTATGTTCGAAGTTTTCTCAAACATTTTATGCGATTCTTACCGTGCAAAGGCTTTCATACGCCCTACCATACGATGCGAGTCTTTTCATTTTGTCAAAACGTTGGCAATATGCAAAAGGAAACTTCAGTGATCCTAAGAAGCATACTTGATTAGCATCAAGCTCTGGGTGAATATAACTATGTCCCTCTGTCTGTCTGCATAAAATCTGTGACAGACATTCTCCTGGTAGCAAAAGTTAGGAAGTCGCTTAAAATGAATTAATTTTCAAACATTTTAAACGATTTTTACCGTACAAAGACTTTTATACTCCCTACCATACGACGCAAGTCTTCTCATTTTGTCAAAACGTTGGCAATGTGCAAAAGGAAACTGCAGTGATCCTAAAAAGAATATAATCCAATCTTGATTAGCATCAAATTTTGTGCGGATATAAGTATGTCCCTCTGTCTGTCTGCATAAAATCTGTGATAGACATTCTCCTAGTCGCAAAACTTAAGAAGTCGGCTTCAAATTTAGCGTAAGCATTGACAGTTCTTCCACTCAAGTTGATACCGAAGGTGAGTCGAATCGTTCCAAACGAATCTAATGCTGTAAAGTATCGAAATTTTATTTTATTTTATTTTTTTTTTTAAAGAAAGAGTCGGGTACATAATTCAGCTATGACCGAATATAATTTTTGGAGGTATTGAATTTTTTATTCGGTTTGAATTCAACTCAAAGTTTAAAAAATTCGCATTTCTTTCTGCTTAAGATTTCCTCCAATAGTGTGTCTAGTGGCTGTAAAATTTATAGACAATGTACTGATTGAAAAACAACGAAAATACCGAAAACTAAATTTCAGTTTTAACATAATTTATGTTTTTTTTTTTTATTTTTTGCTTTTACTTGAATTATTTAGCTTTTTGCTGTTAGACCTTTTTTTTTGTGTATTAAAGTTAATTTTCTCTGATTTACTGATGCACGAGAGAAAGAAAGGTTGAATTTTATATTCATAACGAGTAAAATACTCAACTGAAATCGAATGCAAAGTAACATATGCTTAATGCATCATCCGTTATCTGTAGCATTACCACCTCTATACATGTGTATTACTATTATTATTATTCCTAAGGTAGGTAGAAGGAAGGAAGTACTTGATATTGATTTCTGCCTTTTGCACATTTGCATAGACAGACCTTTGCAAACATTTGCGAGTTCAGCATTTATCATAGCATAGAGTGCGGCACACATAAAGACAAATTGCTTATGAATAAAAGATGATGGCTGTGTTTCCAACAAGATTATCTTGTCAATATGCCGCATGTGTATAAGATTTACTTAATACCGATGCCCATACGCACATCTGGCAGGATGCATATATTACTATACTGATATTGGTGTCGTTATAATGTCTACATTTACTACTCTTACCGCTCGCTAACTGTTTCGTATAGCAAGCAGCATAGTATAGCAAGCAGCACAGTCTTATCACTGCAGTAAACTTTTCTGACAACTGCGTTACACCTAAAGTTGTATGATAATCTAGTTGTCGAATGTTTAAATAGTTGAATACACATTGTTTTCCCGGCCGCCACGATGAGAGTATTACGCGTAAAATACCTTCTGTTACAATGCCATGCAAATAATATTAAGACATGTCTGCCTGCACACACATGTACATGTATCGGTATACAAAGTGATTTACATAAAATTCATATAAACAATACTTCATAATGTTTATGGAAGAAGACTTGTTTGAGGAAAGATGATAGACAACAAAATCCGCTTCACCGATCTACAAGTTCATACATACAGCCATTGATACATAAATACGAGCACGCAAATTTAAATCAAAAAATGGAAAAAAAGGGAATTTTTAGTCGTGACGTGGGGAGGTTTCTACGGTTGAGGACTAGCTCTCCAGCACGCCTTGAATTGAATGAAATTTATTTGTGCGGAAAGGACTTATTAGCATGGACCATGGAACAAGCTACAATCACTCGCCTGCTGCAAGTAACTGCTCATCTTATTCGAAAAACCGTGATTTTGACCAGAGGAGTAACATTAGGCTGTGTTTACCTTTAGTCAACGCACATTCAACTTTTGTTCAACTGCATTTCTTCTCCTTCCTAGACAGAATTTCGGAATTATCGGAAATCGGAATTAGTTCCGATGATTTAGTTTACAGTTGACTTTGATTACGCCTTGAGTTGACGACTCTTGGTTTGACGACTCTAAACGGCTTGCTTCGCACTTGCATTTGACGAGGAACCAATTCTTGCTCTAGCTGCCTAGAACTTTACTATTCCGTAAAACGGTACTTTACACATTTCCTCCTTTAAGGTTGAAGGAGTCAATCTTTTGAGATTTCGTCCGAGAGACAATTGTTTTCCAGCTAAGAAGTCCGAATTTTTTCCTCCGTCTTCTCCACTTAAACCCACATTAATATTAACTTGTATCTAAATTAGTTGAGCCTAGCATCTCTCATGACACCTCTTGACCTCAAGTGAGGTCAAATTGAAGTATGATTGCGAATCCTTCTAAAGCTTATGCAAATCTTTCCTTTGAAACAGGAGGAGTTGTCATAGTTTTTATTTTAAGTTTTTTTTTTTTTTTTTTTTAGTTGTATTTGTTGAAATGTTTGTTTAACGTAATTGAAACTGTATTTTACAAATGAAAAATAAGTTTTTTTTTTACATTTTTAATAAATCTTTTAAGATACCATTGCGTTTATTCCCATGGTAAAGTGTGCGTTGTTTGCGTGTTCATGCCTGTAGGTGTTATAATCAAACCAGTTGCTAATGGTGGTGAAGCAAGCCCGCCATTCCTTCATCAACGAACACATAGACAAATATTTTTGGTTAATTATGTCGTATTAACATTTGATACTGTGGTTATTACGTAACAAAGAAATTTCCTTTAAATTCAAACATATTTTGCTTATAATTTAAATTAAGCTTATTAACGATATTAAGTGCAATTCTGCGGGATCAACGTTTGCGGTTTTTCGAATAAAATCCATTACCGTTGAATGCGTGCGATTTCAGTTCGAAGAGTTCAACCAAGAGATACTGTTGAAGATAACCTTTGAAGTCAGCTTAAACAAGCTGAAGAAGAAGAAACCAAAAAAAATGATAGTCGACGGTGACAAAGCCCGAACTGTACGGAGGGTATAACAGATGTTCCCAGCCAATCTCTTCCCACCCTCTTTTTTCTTTAACCAACTTTGGTCCCTCTGCCCAAATGACGCTTTCTTTTATCAAAAAGAATTATTTTCTTCAAAAGGTTGCATCATTGCGTGTTATATATGTGTCCGTGGCTGTATACGTATTTTATATTTTTCATGTTTTTACTTTACTTCGTTGCCTCCGATATGAGAGTAATGAACTTGATTGAATATATTCGAGAGAAATTTGATTGCAAATATTGCAAACAACAAAAGGGAATAAGGAAAAGCGTAACGTCGTTTATCGAATGTTTTTCTTCTTAGCAACAATTTACAACAGACATCAAAAGCCTTAGCTTGGAAGCTCAATAGTTCTGAATGCTGGAAAATTTAAAAGTAGAAACTTAAGCAAACGAAATGATCATTAGTTTTAAGCAGAAACTGCGCTTCACGAAAAGATCTCATCCCTCGGAAGGCAAGAGTTTATGGCTGCAGACAAAATTAATAAATAAATAAATAAAATTTCGGAATTGATTTCTTCGGAGATTTCTTCTTTCCTTTGACCGAAGTTTTTCATTCATACATTCACACATTCAGACGTATGCAGTGATCAAATGACTTCAGTCTCAGTTTTCTTACAATAGGTTTTTTATTTCATTGCTTCTGTTTTTGTTTTGATAAATCAGCAAATGCTGAATGCGTTGGTTGCCTTCAGTATCGCTTTAATAAAACCTACCAATGAAGCAACAATCGAAAGTGATTTATGGGAATCTTACTTATAATTATATATAAATTTTTTTTCATCTTTAAATATTTATTTATTTATACTTTTCGTTAAAGGTAAATACGAAGTTCGTAGAAGCGTTCCTAAGCCTTTGATTCCATTGCTATTTACGGGAATATCTGTAAATGTCTTCATCTCTTGCTATTATGCTTTTGTAGCATTGTATCTCCTGTCTATCGAAATGAAGGTTTATTCCTTCCATTCATTCATTGACTGCTTTTGCTTTTAATTCTGTACACAATTGATGGATAAAATACATGCAAATATGTATCTGTGAATATACATATACATATACAAGTATTGTCGTAAATATTTACGAATGTATTGATAACAAAGAGAAGAAAAACACTTCTTCTTACTTTGGTTGTTATCTCAATCATTTATTTGCATAATTATGTTATTTTATGTTACAATAACAATTGACGATAGTTAGCACTGTGGTTACGTTTGAATGGCAAGCTTACGCAACATTATTATTTGCATTATTATTAATTTGACCAGAGAAATAAGTTCTCAGACCAAACTCTTAAAGCTAACATCCATGGCCATCAGGTTTATTGAAAACTTTGCTGTACTTGAGATTCGAAGCCACGACCATTGAGATGTTAAGTGAGTTCCTATCGCTACTAAATTTTTCAAAAAGAGTTTTTTTATTTTATTTTCTATTGGTTTAATTAACAGGTGACCTGCACTATCTGGAATGTGTTCAAAAAAAAAAAAAAAAAATTTATTACCTAAGAAAGATTTTTTCTTTGAAATTTTAGCCTTCTTTTCGAAGTTGCAGACCTACAGTCCCATGCGTCTTACCTGCTAATTTCGAACTTGTCTTACCCGCCAATAGAAGTCTTTAAGAGCTACACAGATTCACTTGGAAGCATATCCAACCACCATATGACGTTAGTCAAGGTTTATTAGGGCGATCAGTAAGCAGCGATGCGAGCAGCTGCGAGACTAAGGGTGACTCAAAAGATTCCAGAGCTCCTGCCAATATATTAAAAGCGTACAACGGACTGTTGGTTATGCATGTAGCTATGAAATTCAAAAACTTTCTTGCTGACTATGAATTCTCAAAGCGATTCACCTAATAATTCGTACATATTTTCATTCTTTTCTTTCGAATTTTTTTGCAACATCCGTACATTAATATTCTTTAAAGCATAAGCCCCGTAGCATAAGTTAATTTTAAGTGACTTTGATCCAAAATTTTATTTTTTCTCTCAAACTCTCGCCAAATACATAAAATTCATTTCTTTTGAGAAACCTTACGTAACTCTCCAGCTATCGGCGAGTAGATTAAATGATATCTTTTCTTAGATTCTTCTTTGCATCGGGGAACGCGTGGGCCGGAGAAACCCAATCAGTCATCAGGGCATGTCCCCATGATGACGGTCCAAAAGAAGTGAGGAAAGAGAAAGAGATAGGCTGTACAAAGGCCGCGAACACTGACTTGCCAGTCAGTGGTCACCGCGGTCATCTAATAACTGGCATTCAACTGAACCAGTATTTAACGCATCGCTCCGCATCATCATAGCATAGTTTGATCATCTTTATGCAAAGTAAAAAGGCTTACGTTCTATGTAAATATGCAGCAAGCCTAAGCTAAGTGAGCAAACTGTATATCTAGTCTTAAGAGATTTGTGTAACGGTGCGTTGATGTTACCTCCGCTCCATGAGTATGTTCCGCTCAATATATTGCTTTCATAATTAGATACATAAACCCATGAGAATGTATGTGTAAGTGTGTGCGTGCTTATTTTTATTTATCCTTTTATGCAAGTTGCAGGATGGTATCTAACAAGGATATTGCGTATCCGTACCAGTAGCAGATACGACTCCCTTTTGTTGGCAGCTGTGGGCGAAATCTGTTCTGTACACACACTGCTTTGTTCACTTCAATTCAGGGGACTTTCATCACCGCTCTTTTTCAAAGGATTCCTTCATCTTAAAAGTAGGTTCCTTCATCATTTTGCAATACTTTGCCTCTTCCGCTATTGAAATCTCAAACACAAAACGTTTTCAACTACAAATCTTGTCCCTGTTCCCTGTCAGACACTCGACTGTCCTCCATGCTGGCTTATCGATATCGATCAATACGCTTCAAGCTTTCTGCATGTGACATAATTATGAAATGACTCTTCAATGAACTATAGTAAGCATGTCCAATCGAGGATAGCGTCAGGTAATAATTAACCTTTCTGGGCATTGGTTTACTTTCGCTGCGCTATGCGTGCGAATATGAGCGATCGTCAACTTTCCTTTAGGCGCTCATTTTCATTGTACACCCAATTCTCTTTTTACGATGGATACGTTCCCAAAAAATTCGTGTAAAAAAAATTCGCGTAAAAAAAATTCGTGTAAAAAAAATTCGTGTAAAAAAATTCGTGTAAAAAAAATTCGTGTAAAAAGAGAATTAGATGTAAACAACATTAAAAAGTTCTTGTTATAGAGTTCACTTAATTTATTTCGTGCTTACACATTTTAATTCATTAAATATTTTATAAAAAATAATTTCTACTTTGGAAAAAGGGAATTATCTGAATTATCTGAAATTCATAAATATAAAAGAAGTTAAAAAATATTAAAAATCGTGTTAAAACAAAACAATTCGTGTAAAAAAAGAAATTTTTTTTCTTTTGAACTCGTGTTTAATCAAATTCGTGTAAAAAAAATCGTGTAAAAAGAGAATTGGGTGTATTTGCCCTACTACTACTACTCAAAAGAAAAATCGTCTTATATGGCTCAGGGTTGATTTGCGTCCAAAACGGTCGATTTGAGTTAACAATCCATGGAGTTTCTAACAAAACATTTAACGATACCGGAAGAGACATCCTTATGAGTTCGAGGGGATTGTAATGCAACGCAAGTTCTAAATTTTCTTTAAACTCTCGATGCTTTACCCTTCGTTGAGCTAGTGAAGGCAGTAATGTTGTTACACATTTACGCTTATGTAGTAAGTTATGCTGGCAGTGCTCTTAGTATTTTTTGCAATCAGGTGAATTTTTTTTTTTTATGTAAAACAATTTATTAAACAAATTGCAAATGTAAGTGAAACGTGAGAGAGTGAAAAAAAATTCACTCAAGGCCATATTCATTGCAAAAAAAATAAACATATTTTTCCATTTCAAGATGGACACGTTTCCCAACGTCCTTTGCTTGCAATTTATTACTCTACTCTTAATAAATTTTTCAGGGAAAAAATTTCAAGCAGTTGAAAACAACATTTGCAGTAAACAAACAAGTAAACAAGCAAACAAACTGAGGGAAGAGGAAGCAACCAAGCAAAGAATCAAAAATCTACATAATCATGATAATCACTGTTCCTGGATATATTGATTGATAAAAATTCTAATCTCGAACAACACAATTTGTTGTTTGTTTTATTGCATAAGATCGAAGAAACGTACATATTTTTCTATCATTAATATGAAACAAAATAACAACAACAAGAACAAATATAAGAATAACAAAAAAATTGAAGAAGAAAAGCATAATAAAAAAAATGTAAATGTAATAAAAACTAAATGGATTGGAAAGTAACACAATACATTTTATAAAACAAAAAAAACAACAAAAAAAACAACAACAAAAAAATAATAATAAAAAAAGAAAGAATCAAGCGAGCTATATAACAAGAAAAGAAATCTGAAATGAAACAGAAACAAGTAACAAGAACCAGATATTTGCAATAGTTCAACAAATCAAACAACAAACGGCAAATAAGGTGAAAGAAAAGAAGAAAATGGATTTTTATAAAATTAAATTCATTGAGTATAAAAAAAAAAAAACAGCAAAAAAAAAAACAAAAACAGGAAGTTTACATACATCCATAAAGTAAAAGTAAAGTTTAACAAATCGTTTGTTTAAAAAACTTTAACAGCTGAGCATTCAGCCCAACCTACCTAACATAAGAGTATATGTATGGACTACAAAGCCAAAGCAATTATCCATGAGAAGGCAAATGCCTTAAATATATTCATTCAAGTCAAGTCAGGACAGGTATTGTGTGAAAAGCATTTACGAAAAACTTTTCTTGTTCGTGTCAGTTTTCGAAAGCAACTTTATCGCTATCATCTTTACAATCGTCGTCATTATTATCAGCAGCAGCATCAGTTTCATCATCGTCGATCCTGTGCCCATAATTTCAGCGTCTTTAAGTGAGCTGACACTTTTATTAGGAATATTTGTGCCGGAGATTCTATTGCATTCATGAAATATACACACACACATACACACACACACACACACACACACTCTTATTTATATATATATATATATATATTATCGTTACGTAAGTTTGTTTTATGCGAAAGCAGACACTTTAACATGCAGTCTTTGTTCAATCAAAATGAGACGAAAATTTAAGGCAACAACAACTTTTTTTTCTTTTTATTGGAAAGAAAAAGTTTTCTTTTCTTTTCTTTTCTTTTCTTTTCTTTTCATAGTCAACTCTTGTGCTCTTATTTCCACAACGCGATTTTCTTACGTTTAGACTTTTTGTCGTTGTTGTTTGTTTCTCATAGAAAAAGTTAAAGCATAAGACAAAAGAGCCGGCGAAAATATGATGTCTTTGGTGAAAAGACTGTTTGTTTAACACTAAACGTTAACTGCCATGTAGTTTTACTCTAGCATTTACAAAAGTGTGTATTATTCACTATAATGAGACTATGCTGCGATGCTGCGATGCTGCGATGCTGCTATTCTCGTTTCTATCGCTATCCTGGTGAAAATGGATGGTATCGTTTTATACCATCCTTAGAAGTCGTTGTTAAGCCGGCAATTGGCATAAAAGGAATAAATTTCATGAAAGCAAAGTGCTCTCTGCCCGTTTGCCTGCGTTAGCATCCTTCACTATCGTCAGTTTTTATCACATCACATTCATATGATGCTGCTTATAAACGCGGGCGCGAAAGAAAAAACTTTAACTCAAATAAATTTAAGAATTTTTTTTTTTTTTTTTTAAATTTCAAACATCTTAATATCTCTTCTAATGTTCACTTTTTTTCCGGACTTAATGCAAGTAATCTGTCAGCCACTGCAGTCTGCTGGCTTACTCATAATCCAAATTATTAGAAGCCGGGCAATTTGGTTAAAATGCCAAACAGTTCTCTTTATAAACGTATGACGTGGAGTCATGATTGCCTATTCCACCTGATCAGCTTTAATCAAGAAGTGGAATTCAATTTTCCTAACCTTTCGCTGCCCAAATTCAACTGCAATTTCAATTCGTTTTCTTTTCCCTTTTTGTGTCAGGGTTTGTCCCGATATAGCTAAAGAATTGTTATGCAATTAAAAATGAAAAGACTTCGAATCGAGCATTTGTTCCGTCGTCATTAGGATGACAGTAAAGTCTTTGGCATGAAAGTGGATAGGAAGGAAGGTCTATACCGTTTCTAAGTACTGTATGTCCGGCTGACTGATTTTTAATATGTAGTATGTAGTAGTATTAGTATCTCCGAGTATGAGTGCTGGATAAAGATGCGTGAAAACTATTTGAAAATATGAAAATGTGTGTTATTTATGAGTACTGATGTCCATCTAAGCCTTAGAATCTATTTCCAGTATCTCTGAGAAATGTTACTTCGAGTGTGCAAAAATTCATTAGAACCGTGAAACTCCACTGTACCGTCGAGTATAAGTTTTGTATCTGAGTACAAGCGGACGTCTTTAAGTGTTTGGCTTGCTGGTATAATTTAATATATTTTTATGATATAATATTTTAAGATGGGACCGTGAAAATCAAGCCTAGTATCTACTTTTAATTCGGTGACTACCAGTATTTTTTTGGGTTAATACAGATATCGCATCGATGAAAATCCTGTTCAAGCAAGGGAAGCATTACCCGATATGTAGGGAGAAGATGAATTGACAGGATGCCAGTGCCGAATCTGGTTTACAAAATGTCGCTCCGACAATTCTGATAGTGAACATGTACCATATCCGAGACGGTCAGTTGAAGCTGATGAAGACAGAAATGGATTAACTTATTACTTTACAGATTGCATAGGAAACTGCCATTAGCCGATCTAGATGGAGATAGATAGATAGAGCGGATAGACGTGTCTAAGACTATCTGGCGTTTTACTTTTGCATATTGAGCCCTACGTTTTCTTATCTGTCGCACGAATGGACCGCCAATCGCTATTATATTTGTTAAAGACTGTGCTGTGCAGTTAATATAAGTTCGAGCTCATTATAAAATTTATCTGAAGATATATGAAATCTGTTCCAAGCTTGAGAGAAGTCTTTTACAAACATTTTTTATTTCGTATTTCTTGCTATGTTCATAGCCCACAGGACTTCCGCTACCGGGTAAATCAAATTTGTACGGATGCTTACAACACCCGTAAGAACTTGAGATAGATATAGATACCGATTAATTCGGAAAGTGATTTTAGGTTTGTCTCTCCGTCTGTCCATCTCGCTATTTTGTATTTAACCTGCCGACCGTAATTATTAAGACATTATGGCAAAATTCGTTACATCGACGTGTTTTGACAGAAGGACGAACATTTTTGAAAATGGTTCGGTTTGTACTACTTTGCGACCTCTTCCTATATAACGCTTTATTTTGAAAAAACATCATACGAAGCGAGTGCATTAAGCCAGGTGGCATAGGATAATTAATGGTGGGCTTTGACCGACTGTAATGTTTTTACTTGTTTTATGTGTATTTGTTTCATTTATACTTCATTGGTTTGTTGTGTGTTTATATCCTGCACCACTTATAGTTTGTCCGAACGTAGATAACACGCAGGAGAGCTTGAAATGTATCCATATATTATTATCAGAAAATGATTCTGAATCTACGCTTGCCTGTTCATCCGTCCGTCCGTCCGATGTCTGTCCATGTAAATTTGTGTTCAATCTATAGACAACAAAATAACAAAATTGTAATTTTCAAAATTTCTCGACAAAATCC
>KK502563.1:139482-155168 GCA_000688735.1 Glossina austeni
AAAAAAGAAAAAAAAAAGAAAAAAAAAAATTTAAAATTTAAACCCAGTTTGCACTTTCCAGTTCAGCAGATACTTTAACCTTGTCGTCTTCCGGAAATATTTTGCTCATGTTTTTATAAATTTATTAACAAACAAACAAGCAAATCGCTCAAATATCTGGATTGTGTAAATATTTGTTTTAAAAGTTATTTTTTTGTTTTTTTTTGAAGAAGTTTTAATATTATTTTAATTTTGTATGTATGCCGAATGAAAGGGAATATCGAATAGTATCTAAGCTGAGTAAATAAAAGTATTTGTAAACAAAACCTTGTCAATATTTATATATATATATATATATATATATCTATATATATACGTATATATAGTATATGTTATATACTTACATATATACATACATACATATATTTATTTTATTTTCAAACGACTATCGATTATTTAAATATTAAATTTAATTCCTCTTCTTTTTATGTCCACCTGTGCTTGCATGTAAACATATATGTGTTTCGTGTACATACTAAAATAACTGATATTAATTTAAATATTTTTTTCATTGTTTTCAAATTGCATTTTTTTTTGTTTTTTAATATAAGCATGTATAGGGTGTCGCAATATTCATGCAACAAATAATTTTGAAAGGAATTTTCTCGTGCGGCATGGAAGATGAGAGCGTCTCTAGACACAACAAATCTGATTATCATGTCACTGTAGTGGGCAGCATTAACTTTTATTGTCTGTCCGTAGGTAAAGAGTGATCCAATGATGCCTGCAGTCCGAAATTGTGAAGCAATCTGTTTCTCAACCACCACTCGTGGATTGGCTGAAGTTTGTCGATCAACCAAATCATTAAACTACGGGCAGCTTAGATGTAAAATAAATCCTCTGGACATCTGATTCGCATTCTTCTTATCTCCATTAAAAGGCAGGACATAAAGGACAATATTTTTGATGTATTCCACAGTCTGCATTCCATACTTTTCGAAAAAACTAACTCTAGTAATGTTTGCTACCATGTCACACAACTATGTGCTTCTCAATCTCCTAAGAGAATTACGGGAATAATGAAAAAGTGATTGCTTTTGCTTGTAATTTGAATTTATTTACTCATCCGAAGAAGTTATGTATAAACATAAAATGTTATATGCAGGCTGTATAATTTCTCACTACGGATTATATAAAAAAAAAAAAAAGAAGACAACAAACGGTAAAAGAAAATGTATTTATATTGATGAAAAGTGCTGCATGCACTTTCATTGCATTCAGTTTATAGGTTCTGAAGAGATTATAAAATGTTAGGCTGTGGTATGCAAAGTTCTTCAACATCTTTCTGTCCCATATTTCGTCCTATCCGGGATACGGGAAAACCTTTCTGACTTGAAACTGAACTGTGAGGCACATCGTAAAACAGTAATAGACCCAAATTTATATATACATATATATTTTCTTTTTTTGAGTTGAATATTACTTTAGAGTAAAGTAAAAAAAAATTTTTAGAAATGTAATATGAAAGTTAAGTTCAAATAAGTCCCACAGTCCCAAAGGTCTACCCCAGTAAGTTTAAGGCTAATTTAAACTTTAAATTGTTGGATTACTTGCTTCAGTTAGTGGATGAAAATATACTTTGTAGCGGTCAAAAAGGGTGGCCAAGGTCTCATTGAAATAAACAAACATATCAATGCGACAATGGATTGTTTGTTCATCTTATTAAGTTGTAAGCCGCAGCCAATACAATATCTGTGTTAAAAGCTTTCACTGAGCTTGCTTTCGTGTTCGCTGGAAATTTAAACACATTTGACTTTGAGAGCGGAACACGACAAATTCAATATATTTGTTCTGCGTTATATATGGAGGACCTTAAGATGTTTTCAAATAGAAGAGTTGGGCAGGGCCAAAATGAGAAGAAGCCTCGCAATAATGGAATTAACAAACGGAGACTTTTAAGAAGTAAAAAATAATTAATAGTAGTTTCAGCCGGAGAAATAACTAGCACTGGCATCACTTAAGGCAATCGGCTTCACTGAAAATTCTACAGTACGTGAGATTCGAACCCGCAACCATACAGTTGTTAGTCGAGATCCTTTGTCTACTCGGCCACTTAGGCGAATAAATAAAGTAAAAAATAGAGAATATTTAAAAAAAAAAGCTTTTATTTAAACGAACTAAAATGTGGGAAAATATTGTCTGAATCAATTTTTTTATGACCATACACAAAAGGAAAATTCTTACACATTAACATAAATAATTTTGGTTTTTTTCCTTCATTTCAGTGGATGTTGAAGGGGTTACATGGGTTTTGAAAAAATTCGTATTTTCTTTCTTTTTTAATAGAGCAAAAGAGTTATTTTTTCAAATCTTTTTAAACATATAAAAGAACTCTACTGCTACTACACTATACGGCTCAAGTATATTTTATAAAACCTTTACTTCAAAATATTGAAAATATAGCCATTGGAAACTGGTTTTCGAGGCCACAATGTTCTCGCGGTAGACACAATAACTCAATTCAATATTATTTGAAATCAAAAAATTGAATACTCTCTGATGGAAGGCGAATATAACCCGTGCACGATAATCAAGTAAAAGAAGCTGTGATCAAGACATAACATCGTTCAATCACTAACCAATTATATTAAGAGGAATTGTGTAAAATATAAGGATGATCGGTGCATTCCCGACTGATTTAAAAAATAAAATTTTAAAAGAAAGCATTTCAAGCAAGTTTGAAGAAGCAGTAGCGGTAGTAGCAATAGCAGCAGTAGTAGTAATAGCAGTAGCAGTAGCAGTAGCAGTAGTAATAACCCTAGTAATAGCATTACTACTGGTAGTGTTGCTTGTAGCAAATCAAGTAGTACTCCCTTCTCCTAGAGTTTTACTCCGATCAGTCTTAGAATTTGTAATAAATTGGTTGGCTTTCTGTGCTATTAGATAAAAAAAAATGGAATTTTTATTTTGAAAATTTCAAACCTATGCAGCCATTCAGATATTCGTGTTGCATTTCTACGCAGAGGCAATTAAAAACCCCTTGAATCTCCCCGCAGACATTTCAATGAGAATAAAAGAACTAAAAGCACTCATCTTGAAGCAATTGAAAAGGTCTCCATAACACTTTTCTAGACAGCTATTTTCATCCCCCTACCTTACTGGAAGAGTACATAAAAGCCATTTTAAGGCTTATTGTAGTTGGCACAGTTATTAACCTCCAAAAAACTATGCGCTTCATGGACTGGCACGTAGTGTAATTGTTAAATAATTAAAGTACAACGAAAGTGAACAAATATTATACATGTGCACAGTGCATGGATATGGACAGCGATCCATGCACGCAAAAATTCTTCTTAATATTTGCTTCATAATAATCTCTAGAAAAGTGAATATCTCTCCCTCTCTCCCTCCCTCTCTCTCTTTCTGAATGTCATTTTAAATTATTTGCCTTATACGGCAGTGCGGTTGCTTAAGCTCTGCCGTTTACAAATTTGTATTTTATTAAAAACCGCACAGCTCGACACAAACGAAATGAATTCTTTTCAACATAAATAGCAAATTTGCTAACAAAACCGCATACAATCGTGAAATTAACAAACCGCATATGCATGCGTTTTCAGGCGCGAATTGCATTGCAATGTATTTCGGGGCCACATTAACGCTTTTTAGGGCCTCTTCAAGTCTTTGCAAAGAATTTGAGAGAGAGCAAAAGCTTTCCATAAACACCTTTATAACTCCCGTATATCTCCTCCTGTTTGCTGCTTGTCTTTCTTAAAAATGCCTTTACATTGAATCGAAAGATACAGACAAGCTCGCTATTAACAATCACTTAGGTCATGCATTTATATCGCTTTCAAAAGTCATGAAGAGTTAAGTTGCCCTTTGAAGGCAATATTTCAATAATTAATCATTATTTTCTCTTTCTCATCACAATTAAGAAGCATTTAGTAAGTGATAGCCTTTGAGGATTGCTACGTTTCATTCAGTGAAGACTCCAATTCATTGGCTATAATTTAATAAAGTTATTACGATTTTATTGCAATTAATTTTTTTTTTAAGCAAATTTGAGTTCGCTCTGCAGAGCGATTAACTCATACAAGAGCAACGAGCAGCATGTAACGAAAGGCAAGGTTTAATTTTTGAGGAAACAATTCGCTTTCACAGTTAAATGGAAACATAAACTTGGCTTTTTCCAAAAAGTTCGTTGTTCGTGGCGTTGTAATTTCAGCATATTAAGTCTGTCTATGAGTCTAGACAGAATCATCTCCCGTTTTATTAAGAGGTCTACAATCGATGTACGTCCTTGTATTTTATTGCAGCACGTTTTCAAGATATTTCGATGAATATCTTTGAACAGCATGGCATGCCTTTTGTTTGCTTTGGACGACCCCTATGCATATATACATAAAAATTTATTGGATGACCTTTGTTTGGACGACCACTATATATATACATATATATAAATTTATTGTATGGCATCGTTTTCACGATCGCTTCAATCTTATATTTATATCGTACACTACTTGTGGTACAAGATATATTAAGTTATTGCGATCGTCTGTAACACGCAGAAGTGTTTAAGATAGACCCACCTTTTATTATTTCGATCGATTCAGAATCATAATCTGNTTTTGTAAACTTCAAATTTTTATGGGAAATGGACGAAAGAGTAATCGAATTGAACCCATTTTCAATAGGGTTCGTTTGTGGACCGAAACTCACGAAATTAACTCAAAAATTGCGACCTATAGATTAAACACAAAAAATACATGGACAGATATCAAAATGACAGATGGACGGATTTGCTTAAACCGATTCAGAAATTGATACTGAATCGATTGACGCTATAAAAGGTCTTAAGTCCTTCCGGGAGCCACATACATCTGCACAAACTTAATATACGTTGTACCACAAGTAGTGCAGAACATAAAAAATTAAAAAGAAGTGATAAAAAGGAGATGCTTGAAGGTTTCTTCCAAAGAAAAACCTCTTAATATTAATTTTTTTTTTTTAATTCAATCAAGTTGAGAGAAGAAACTTATGAACTTACGATTTGATTTTAATTGCTATAACTTTTATCCCTTCTAAATGTTAAGCTAACGATGCACAAAGTGTTTATTTTCTTCTTTCTTTTGCGGTATGTCGAGTTTGTTTTTAAAAGAAATACGGTTTATGTTCAAAATTTCGCTTCGATGTCTTCTCCAATATTGTGATTTTTTTTCTGCCTTTACATCAGTCCATCGCTATTGCAAAGGTGCTTAAGAAGTTCATGTAAATGCAGTTATTTCTTAAGAACAGCCTCTACAGGGTGTCTCTACATAGGTGTATACATGTGTAAGACGCACGAGGCTTAGTTTACTATGTTTCAAAAAGAGGGTTTGTACTCTATAGACAATAGAGGGAAAATTATAGATCGATCAAGCAATATTTTGCAAGGTCCTTAATACCCTTGACAAGGGCAAAGTCATGTAAATGAAGTTAATTCTTTAAACGAAGACTTCTACTACTACTACCACTACTACTTTTACTACCACTACTATTACTACTTGTTCTACTTCTCCGTATATATGGTCAAAAATTAGTGATGTCCTCATCCGACTGTGTGTTTTCCTTCAGAGACGACAGTACTCTGGTTACAATTCTTGAGTTTCTCTTTTAGGTTTCTGTCCTTTTTTATATCCTTTTTAAAAGAAAATGCGGGAAAGGTGGAGTGCGTAGGTAAAAAAAAGTAAAAAAAATCGGAAGCCTGAAGAAAATAAAAAAATAAAAAATATAAAAAAAGCACATACTGCTTACGCAAGGCAAATATGTTACAATTTCCAAGCCGAGTACACTTTCACTTAGGAATTCTAGGTATTTGGGTTTTACTTTCCATTATCCAGTTTGTGTATGCGTTTGCTTTAAATAATATTTTTATGGAAATAGTCCTAGAATTATAGAAAAGTATACAAACCTACGATAAGGAGGCTTGTCGCTCTGCTTCCAGTAATTAAAGACTGCACTACTTTTCAGGGGTTTTAGTGACGTTTCCATATCACCAAATACCACACAACTTGTCGAACGTTATATTAACTCCAGTTTTTTAAGTGCCATTAATTCCTTAATTAATTTGCAAAAAAGGCATAAAAAATACTTTTAGTAGTTGAGTGAAAAAAAAAAAAACCATCACTTTGGCTAATAAAATTTCGAGTCTAGTTCGATATGAAATTTGGTGGTACGATGTCGACACATAGTTGACACTAAAGTTAATATTAAAAACAATTTACAAAATTGTATAGAAATCTTTAGAAAATTCTTAAAAATGCGTGCAACCGAATAAATATTTTTTTCATAAGCAAACTACGGTTAACCTTAATCTTCTTTGCACGCTATTAACTGAGTTAACTAAGCAAAGATTTTAATATTTCACATCTTTGCTTGTTGGACTTTCTTGAGAGTCTCCGTACATAAGTCTTTTATTTAATCCTCAAGTGACATTTCAAAAGCTCTTCTTATACCGTTTTCGTACATTCAACAAAAAATGAAAACACAAGTCCAATATTGCAAAAGAGAGAAAAAAAGAAAAGCCAACAAACGCAAAATAACCGTAAAAAGAAAAGGCAAACAAAACAAGAACAAAAACACAATTTCATGCTCTTTCTGGCATAGTTAGGAAAAGCAGATAATAAAAAACTATTTAACTTAATATTCCCCAACGAAAGCATTATCTTGTTAGGACTTTAGGAAACCCCATAGAAATATTTGTATGTATTTGTAAACAGCTCAGGACAAATGAATGGCACATTTCTCAATATGAGTAAGAAAAGAAGCCGAAGATTCCGGGTTAAAATCTTGTGGGAAAGAACTGATCGCTTATGCTATGAAGAACTCAGAATAAAGAGAAATCAAAATAGAGAAGAAACTTAGAGTAAGTAAATAGAGTAAAATAGAGTAAAAAACTTGGAATATAGCGCCAACTTCTTCAACTGGATAATAAAGAAAGAGCGATAAGTTTTTAAGCTACAACAGGCCCACGATGTCTACGACAAATCAATCACAGGAAAAATATGAAATAAATAAAAGTCCGGTGGCAATAAGTGCCAAGAAAGCAATAATGGATCGGATATTTATTTATATAGACAGAATTCAGCTACAGTGTCGAAGCAGGTCAGTCATACCATCCTGAAGCTTAAAAGCGTAACCATGTTACACACATAAAGCAATAGAGTTTTTTTTTACAACAACGATATCTAAGTGCACCGATAAGAGTAAGCAGAACACAAAAATCATATGCTCGCCTTGTTCAACCACACACTCAACAACTGACACGCATCAATTTAGAGTGCACCGCGTGAACAACACTTAAGACGTTGCGGGGGCGCAGCTCAATAATAATTTTTTTTAAATTTTAGTTTAACTTACGACGTCGGCAATACATTGGCATTAAAATAGAGCAGATTTCAAGGAAACATCGGTATCCCTTAATGAAATTATGTAAAAAACCTCATTTTACATTTTCACAGAGGCGCCAAAGTGAGTTAAAAACTTCACAATTTAAGTTTGATTGACTAAGAAAATTCCTTGTCGGGCAGGACTAAAAGAACATTAAAGTAAATTTCATTTAAAAAAACCAGCGAATCAATGACACCATCAGGCTTGCATGCGTGAACGTAATCTCTAAGGTTATCCTATATTTTTCAAGTAAGAAACTATTTTCAGACGGTCGTGGACCGCAAACTTCATTTCTTATCACAAAAAGCAGAAAATACTTCTGCAAGGATTCAAAAGCATTAACGTGACAATGATAAAAAGGTGACCATAGAACCGCGAAGACATACTCCAGTGCAAGATGCTTTATCTTTGAATTTGGAAAAACTTATTTTAAAGCCAGCATAAGCATATTTCTAGTCATTGAATTTATTCACAGGAGCAGGATATAAAAGCCTTAACACAAGAGCTTCGGGATCTTTCTGATCAAACAATCAGTTGTTTCATGAAAGTAATTTTGTTTTTTTTTTTTCTTCACTTGACTTCAGAGTCAAGCTTCAACTCATCGACGTCCTATCCTCGTGTTCTTAGGCCATACCCTACTGGTAACTAAGTTCCCAGCAATCTATAAGAAACAACACTACAAACAACTATTACACGTTCGCTTAAATTTCGTCTCAACTTTGTTTGTTAAAATTTTTCTATAAATTTCTTTTGTATAAATGATGTCTTTCCGTCTGTCTAGGAATAAAAGTAAGTTTTCCATGCTTTTTTGTAAAAAAAGCTCTTAGCATAAACCTTTGCCTTTAGTCTCATAGTAAAATGCAAGCCTTTGCATATGCCTTTGGCTGCATGCTGTGCTGTGCTGTGCTGTGCTGTGCTGTGTGTGTGTGTACACATGTAATAATATATACCTGATTTAAGGTTTTGAAATTTTATGTTATGTCAATGTACTTGGAGGACTTACTTCTTACTGTTGTCGAATAACTGAGAAAACAGATTCATTTACTTAAGTCAAGTGTAAGATGCTTATCATCTTTTGTGCAACTTTACGCAACTCTCGCTCCAATATTCAATAGATATTGGTTAAGTAATGATTGTACCTGCACATGTGCATGTGGTTGGATATGGACGACAACGAAGCTATGAAGCACGAAAAACTAGGAAAACTAACCTAAATTCATTTCGTTCGGTTTACTTACACAAAAACCCAATTCATGCACAAGATTGTGTGTGAAAAGCATTCTGCACTCACTGGCTTGCTATGTGGCAAATGAATGAATGCAGGTGATTGTCTGTTGTCGCGTGTACGAAATATTTGTGCAGTTGTTGGCAGTATATCGAAAGAATCAAAAGATGCGAGAAAAATGCTTTACGTGAGATATTTTTCTTTGTTGCCCCATAAAAAAAGCATTTTTGTGAAATATGGGTTTTTTTCGTTTTTTCTTTTTTTTCTAATTTCCGTTCGAACGTCAAATGCTGGGAGCATTGAAAATACGCATATTTTGCTTCTTGCGCTACACATACGCATAAGTACTCTTNTATAGAAATAAGACATGATTTTTGTGTTCTATAATAAAAATAAGAATAAAAATGTGTTCAACAATGTAGTGTAGGGCTTTGACAAATTTTCCAAGAGAGGCTTTTTCGTGCGATCTCTATTTATGGAATACAATTAATTTTATTTCACTTGTTATGAAAAATTGTTTATTGTAAAGTTTTTGAATTTTTTTTGCGGTCTCTGCCTACCGCACAAAATCAGGTTTAGCTGCAATTCCCGGCAAAGATCTCTAGAAATATAACATTTTGGTCCCCCTAGTAAGAAGAATTCTCTTTTAGTAATTCATGATAAAAATTTATCCAAAATAATGATTTGATGGAGATATTTTTTGTACTAAACTTGGACAACATTAGTATATTTTCCGCATCCCCTCCAACTTAGATAGTTCGAATGAAAAGTAAGCCCTGACGAATATTGGTCCAGAATAAAAATTTGACACATTAAACACAACATGTTCTTGGATCTCCTCTATGTACACCTTTCTAATAAAAGGAAACTTTTGTAGCGCAACAAGAAGTAATTTGTAGTTTGTTGTGTGTAAAAATGTACTCACAGTAGTGTATTGTGATGAATTTTCACTATGTCGGCCTACCGGTTTCGGGTCCCCTTCCACCTAAACCCTCTCATAAAAGTCAAGCCCTTGTATGGCGAAAGATTCAAGTTTTGATATTTTATTTAGGATTCTTCCTTGGCGAGTAATTACTAATTTATCTTCAACGGCAGCTTTCGACTAGGTCCGGTCAAGGACCAAAAAAGTAGTCACGAGATTACCCAGATTATAACTTTCAAGCCATAGGGAACCTGAAGACAGCTTAAGCGAACGGTATAAGATAATCCGACATCCACAAGGCTCCGCCCTCACATAGAGTAACTTATTTGATGACGTGATGAAGAACCATAAAGCATGCGTTCGCAATAGCGTGTATGGCAGTTAACGGTTGTCCTGACTAAAATACCTTAATATGTTATCTATGAATGAATGGTTGAATGTATGTTACTGTTGAAGAGTATATCTCTTCGTCTCTTTATTAAAGACATTTGGAGGTTTTTCCTACATTTTTACCTAATTTACTGAGGCCCTATTGAGAGCGGCATGTAGGTAGGGTATCGTTAAGTCCTTATTGCATAGTAAATGTGAAAAGCATTCACACATATATTGGAATGCTTTCCTGAATACGTTTGTAGTGTAGTGCATGTCTCTGGCTGCGAGCACCTTTCTAACCTCATCCATGCACATACATGAGCTTGTTGCGGTTAGAAGTGCTCGTGCATTCATCATCAAAGCCATTTACTGGGAATATAACGAAACTTGACAGAAAAATATGTGGTAAACGTGTACGAACGTGCTGCCGTTTAATGTCAACTAAAAACAAATGAAGCATTTGCACATCTTTAATGGTGTGCTATAGTGATCTGCCCTAATTATATACCGTGGATCGATAATATGCACGATGCGGAAATGCAGACGAGTGTTGCATGCTTTCGGCCATAAATTTTTGTACAAAATGTAAAATTGTGATACATTTGTTGACCTTATTTTTCTCTTCTCCCTCCCTCCCTCTCTCTCACTCTCTCTCCCTCTCTCTCTCCCTCCCTTTTTGTTGCGAATTTTCCTCATTTTCCTTCCGTCTCCCATAAGGGATAGATAGACAGACCATCCTTCCATATGTGTGTATATGTATGCATAGTAAGTAATGAGCTTATTTTTTGAAAATTTTGCTCGACTGTTTCCAATTGATTAAACAATTTTTTGGTCTATCATATTTACTAAAATTAAATAAAACGACAACAGTAACAATAACAACAATAACAAGAGCATGGGTTGCGCGTAAACATTATAAAATTCATTTATTTGTGTAACCATTTTGCGTGATTGGTTTCATCGGAAATTGCTTAGTGTAAATATGTTGCATATGTTACGTACGTATTGCATATGTTTTATGCGATTTGCTATTTGCGAAAATGTCGTAAAATTACAAAAACATATTTCACATATTTTACACATTTCACACACTGATACACAAACATGTTCAGTTATATTGGCATTCAGATGGTCTACCGGACCATGACGCGGTTTACGTATGCTTTAGTAGCATATTTTTTAAAATTTGCTTTTTTTTCTATTTTTAGGTTACGTAATTTTATGGAAGTAATTGCTCGGAAAGGTGTGTGACACACATTACGACAATGGATAGAGAGATTTAAATGATTTTATAAATAAATAAATGTTTCTCTCTATTTTTACATCTAACATAACAAACTATTTGACAAACTTTTAATTAATTCCTATATAATGCCGTGACATCTCTAATAATTTGACATCGATACCGCAAGCTCGACATTTTGTGGCTATTCGTTGGTAAACGAAGGAAAAATAGAAAAAAGCAGAGCGACACAATATTCTAATAACTGAGGTTAAAGCCATAAGAGGGAAACTGTAGTATCTGCCCTTAAAGGCATTGCACTAAAACTAGTTCAGACAAAAATATTTTTTTAAAATAAATTAAAGTTTTTTACGAGAAAAGGTGGACATGATTTCAATAATTAATCGTTTTAATTGAAAACAGCCCACCAAACGTTTATACGACTTCAGAACACTGCCGTGAATATTATTTCGCTACCACGTACGTCCCTTTACTATCCTATTCGCAGAAAACATGAGTCAATATTAACTGCCAGACTACTACATATTTCAAGAGCTTAGTTCGGGTTATGCGGCCTTCAGTTTACAATCTTCTAAAGGAGTCTTATGTTTTTCCGTTTCATGGATTCGTTTATAAATTGATACGAGAAATAACCGCGTCTCATGTATACCTCACCAGGTTACAATTTTTCCCATATAATATTCAATCGATATCTTCTTTTCAAAAGCATTCTCGATTGTCAATAAGCTACACACTAACGGACAAAGGAATTAAGCAAAAGCACAGGCCCTTAAAGATAAAGGATAAAGATGATCGAAATTGTTTTTACTTCATGGATGTTTTGCAGAAGAAGAGAATTTACATATGTTTTGCTCTATGGACGTTTAGTGGAATTTAATTCGACTACTTGTCCGTGTTAGGCGCATAGACCACCCGAACAGTCTAATAGGAATGCGGTTTTTGACGAATTTTCCGGGATGGAAGCAGACAGGAGGTTGTTAAACATACCTTTAAGTATTAGAAAAATAAATTAAGAAAAAGCAACATCGGGGCTATTGTCCCGAGGCATCATCAATTTGAGCGACTCTGCCGGGAGCTTGGCCGTACCTTAATGCTAGCTGGAGCTTCAAAAAATAAAAAAAATAAAAATTAGAAAGTTATATACGGCGGATACCCAATCTCGCATACCCACGAGCATGTTTTTCGGATTCTACTCTCCAAGTTATTTTATTTGATACCCATATCGCTGGTATTATTAAGAAAAAGTTAAATATAAAAAAATTCATTTTAAAATGAACCCATTTTTAGGCAGATAGTGTAGCTTCAGTTGATAGGTGTACAACCTAGTTTTAAACATTTTCTCTTGTTTGCTTTATGATAAATAGGTATTAAATCTCAAAAAAATGAAAAAAATTAAATTTATTTACTGGTAACTTTGCGTGGATACGGATGATTGGTCCTATTTTTGGACCTAAAGAGTAATGTGGAAAGCTTCCGCCTTCTAATTTTTATAATTTCGAATAACAAGCAAAAATCCAAAAATTTTTCTTAAAAAAAACTAAGTTGCGTTTAATTTACACTCCATTGCGCACTTCTGCTCCGACTAATTTGGCCCATTTTCAATCCCAACCTGCGTGCACAAACTTCCAATGTTTCTATCAAATTTGAAGGCGATGTCTTCATTTCTGCGACCAGCAGAGTGCCAACAATACACACCACACAGGCACGCAGACACCCAAGCACACAAACACCCAGACACACCGACGCACAGACGTGGGTAAATCGACTCGGGATCAAGAAAATATATATACTTTATAGACTCTCTGAAGCTTCCTTTTGGGTGTTACATATATTGTGGAAAAGAAACAAAATTTGTGTAACCCCATCTTACAGTGGTGGGTATAAAAACTATTCAATCTACATTCCTAAAGCTGCGGAAGTACATATGATTTTTTGAAAATATCTCCCTTTGTGAAACCGGCAAATGTTTGAGTGAAAAAAGTTCAATTTTCAACCAAAACAAAAGCATTTTTTTATTAACAACATTTTTTCTTCTTCTTCTTTTTTACTTCAGGTTGTCGTTTTGAAAATACTGCAAAAAATTGTAGGAGTTACTCCCCGATCCGTTCTTAAAAATCATCATGCACTAGAAGGTCAAGTGCACCAAATGCTGTCATACAATTTCGCCTTGCCACCAATTGTCTCTTTATGTCATTCTTGACTATTAAGCTCATCTCTCAAATTAACCAAAAAAAAAAAAAAAACGAAATAATATTTTCGCAAATGTCCAGTGGTCTCTCCTCTAATGAACACCGTATTAGTGGTATTTTTGCCATTTTCTCTTTACAACTTAGACAAGCAATTTGATAAAAACGGTATTGAATGTGTACAGAAGAAGTATATTTGTGGTGGCCTTACTGGCGCAAAATATATGATTTTGTTTAATTTCAAAATTAAATTAAATAAAAGTGCAGTGTAGAGCGAGAGAGAGAAACTTACTTTTTCTTTAGTTTAAATATTCACCGCTTTTTCCATATTTTTTATTAACATGGTCACCTATTTTTCTGTGTTCTGTTGTAGAAATTTTTCTATAAATTTTCTTTTTCCGTCCGTTGCCTCTTTTTTACAATAACATACGTTTTTGTTTACCGTTGCCATGATTGCTTTTATACATAAAGCAGAAGCATGGCATCATTTGCGAATTCTCGATGAGTTGCGTAGCATTTTCGCAGTAATCTACAGAATTGTTTCAGTGCTACAAAAAATCTTCTCAGTTCTATATAAAAATGAATCTATACTAAGANATTTTTTCAAGAATTCAAATAAAAAACAAATAATAAACAAAAAAGGAAAACAATAGAAACAAAAAAAAAAAGTGTAGCAATTTTTTTTTTATTTTTTTTTTTTACTCTCCCACGGCGAAACCCCCACAAACACGCAAATTTTTCATAAATATTTTATTAACGACTCCTCAGCCTATTATTGATTTATTTTTGCATATTTATATTTATTTTGAATGGTGTTTTTTGTTTACTACCACAGTTGTTGTTGTAAATTTAGTTCAACACTATTTTCTGATTTTTCGATTTTTTCTCTTTTGATTATTTAAAGTTTCATTTATAATTTCCGTTAATAGAGTTGTTGTTGTTATTGTTGTTCTATTTATGTAAAATATAAAATTCACGTTATTTATGCATTATGTGATTAATTTATTATAATTATTTTATAATTATTTACAATTAACTTTTATTATGTGACAAAGGTTATCGGAGCGTATACGTGCCATTATTAATTTCGTTCTCTTTTTTTCACCATTTTGCTGCTTTGAAAAACTAAGGCTTTTTTATGAATATTTATTATGTTAATTGAATTGGCTTTTTCCGCGCATTAGATCCATGACTGGCTTGAACGCACGCTAGCTTTGTATTTGAAGGAATCAAATGGTCTTCACATAGATTCCAGAAAAAATACTTTTCATTTTGACTAATGGCGCGTCTATTCTCAGAAATATCTAACATCGGTTTTTCAAAAATTAAAAAATGTATATACATATGTATATATATAACGCTGTTGAGCAAAAGATGCTGACATGCTATTTAGTTTCGTCCATCCCTACGCCTACTCGGCTTAATCAATTGTTTTTCTGTTTATAACCATGGCAAAGCTCGATTGGAAATCTCGCAAAGAAAATAATAAAACTAATAGGAGATGCTTTAGTCATGTTCGCGTGATTATCTTCCCATCCACATGTTTAGCTAACAAAAGGTAATGTTAAGGAAGAAGATCGATATTCTTCCCAGAATGTCTTCCTTAAATGCAAATGAATGTAAGCGCAAAGATTTGAACAATTTCAAAAAAATTTGGAATGTTTAGGAATTCTTTTGACTGAATTCATTGTTTTTTGCTGTTCTTTGTATCCTATTATAAGAGCTTTCGAATTTTTGCATTCTTCAGCGAATGTGGTACAAGTCTGTTAAGTTTGTGCGGATGTGTGCAGCACCCAAAGGGACTTGAAATAGTTCCGCCTTTTATTGTACCGACCAAGTCAGAATCACTTTCTAAATCTAATCTTGTCTGTCCGTTTGTCCATCTTGTATAATTGTGATCAAGATACTTATCGCAATTTCTGAGATATTTCGATGAAATTTGCTACAGTGACGACGAACGCTATTGAAAGCTGTTCGGGCCGATGCACATTTTCGACTACTCCCCCTATAACGCCAAATTCTGAAAAGGCGTTATGTGGAAAAAATTGAAATTTTCAAAATTTCCCGTTAAAAGTGGCTAAGTAGTAATATTTTTGCATTCGAAATTGGTATTGGAAAACTTTGGACCGGCTGGGGCCGCCCGCTTTCATATAACGAAAACTGAACTCAATACGGCAAAAGGATATAACTCTCGATGCTTCATGATGAAAATTATATCGCAATAGTAATTGAATGTAAAAAAAAAATTAACTGTACCAAATTTGGACCTTCTAGGCCTACATTTTAGATTCTATCAAATTTTTGAGATATTTTGATGAAATTTGGTAG
>KK502563.1:176914-189182 GCA_000688735.1 Glossina austeni
TTTTTTTTTTCATTTCACTTCGTGGTGTTCGCACAAGATCGATATTGAAAAGCTTGGTTTACACGTTTCCTTCGGAAGATGAAATTTAGTGCAAAGTGACAGAAATAAGGAATAATTTTGTGATCGTTGACAATGCCAGAACAGTCTACTGAACTGTCACTACTTCCTGCGTTCTGGCGAATTTTTGTCATCATTATTAAGTCAAAATTTTGCAAAGCCTTCTCAGAACCAGGCTCTTGCAGCCAATTACAATACAAAATGCTCTTATGGAAAAGCCTCAGGAAGTAAATAAAATATTGTTACGTGAACTCCCTCTATACGGTTTTAAGCTCTTAGCCGACTTCCTTTAAGAACAGAGTTCGGACCGTGATTTTTAGGTTAAATTAACAGATATTTACAATTCTTGACAGATCCATTTACAAATTATTTACAGAACCTTTCATTTACAGCATTTTGATGCTTGGTCGTCCCTCTTCGAAAATTGCGATTCAACGATTGGCTCGAATAACTTTGTCTCCCGCAAATGTTCTGCTCATATACCCTTTTCAAGCAAGTTAGTCCCTTTTTCCGCCAACTGTTTTTCATATTTCCGTCAGCTAATGCTAGCTGCATGAGCGCAATTTACTTTACGACGCCCTTAGATAAAATCGAGGAAATCTGAGTTTTGTTTCCCGGAAAACTGGTTAGCTTCAAATGAATCCCCTCAGCTTTTGCAAATCATAAGCAGATGTGTGTATACTTAGCGAAAGCATGGACGTAGAAAGGAAATCAAATGCTTTTAAAAACTTTCCTACGAAACAATTGATCAAAGAAAATATTTTCGATTTAAACCCTTTCATAAGCAACACAGTTGCTGCGTGAACTTAGTCCACGGAAAAATCAGACAAAACGAGGTTAAAATGAGAAACCTTCGAATAAAGCTCCTGAACACAGACACAGATGAGACACAGGTCGCTTGTCTCCCAAACGTGAGACGACAGCAAGCCTTACTTGGTAAGGGAGCAGAAAGTGCTCTGGTCGTTATATCAGTGTTATGTTGATCTCTGCTTCATCTGTGATATAAAGTGAGCCCCGACTATCTTCATGGACATAGATATGCTGCAAATGAAAACGAACTCGATAATCTCGAGCAACGGAACTTGAACGAAGGTAACCGCCGTATTTCGGTCAAGGGTCCACTTTGCGGTACTTGGCTAGCCCAGAATGCCGAACCAGCCGACACATCTACTTGCCACGGCATTTCATAGCAGCCTTCGCAAATGTCGCCCGGCGCAGAGGAGATACTATGGTATTATATTTAATGCTTGACAGAGCTTGAAATCCAATATATTTTTGCTAAGCATATTCTAAAAAAATTAAAACTTTGCATGGTATGCATGGAAGATTCCAAGGAAGAGAAGAAATTTTTAAAAGGAAAAGCAAAAAATGTTTCCAGTTTTACCTGATTTTACAAATTTTTAATACTTAACCACGGGTATGATCCATATAAGCAAATGAAAAAAGGGAACCTTTTCCTAAATTACGTTTCGCAAGAAACATATAGGAATTCAATCGAACTTTTCATTGGTTACACTAAAGCAATCGCGAGAATAAAACTTCATCAAAAAAGTTAACCCCTATAAAATGAAGCCATAAAATTGCAAACAAATCAAAACGTAGCGTATAATCTAAAAACTTTGAATTTTAATAAAGCTCTTCGCAAAAACAATAACAATAAAAACAGCAATGACTTTTTGTGCTTAGGTAATAAAAGGGGTAACGTTTTTTTTTTTTTTTGTCTACGGCTTACTAGAGGAATATACACAAAAAAAAAAAAATAAAATGTTCTTCAACGAAATGAAATCAAAGAGGAAAATTCATATATAGGCATTCGTCCATCCGTCCATTCGTCTGCTTTTGAACCATGCAAGGTAAGGTTCTGTCCATAAGTCCGGCTTCTATTCTTCCATAAGATAGTTACGGTAACATCGAGAGTTGTCAGAATTGTGTTATTGGAAATATTAAAAATTCTTTGAGAGAGAAGATGAGATCAACACATTCATAATTTAAACAAAAAAAAAAATAAATTTCTTTGTTTTTTCTTGTTTTCTTTGCCAGGCGGTGAGCATCTAAGATTCGTTTTAAAGGCGCATATAATTTTCTTTGTTCTATCCTCGGTAACGAAAAGAGGCACTCGCGTAAACATGTAAAAAGGCAATAACCCAAACGAGAAGCTCGCATATTTTTTTTTTTTTAATATTTTTCATTTACTCCAACATAAATATATAATTGCGAGGGTACGTACATCAAAAAAAAAAAGAAAAAAAAACGAGGGGAAAAAATATTTCACCAGCATAATGAGTGCAAGAGATTTATACTGCTTTTCATTTTGCAGTTAAATTCATCGAATTTCCTGTTAGTCTCCGCCAGTTTCGCCCAACGGCGAATACATTTCCCTTAGTCGCGTTGTTGGGGCTGAGCTGGTCAACCCTCGAATACAGACGGCTTTAAATGCAAGTTGAACAAACTCGACCAACTTCTCTGCTCGTTTCTGGTGTTCGGTGGTTTGCTTATGTGTTAAGTACTTCCTTGTCTCTTGCATTCGGGTAGAAAGTGAATTAAAACAACAGCAACAACAGCAACATCAACAACAGCCAAAGTGAACGTTGCGGTTTTTGACCAAATATTCTTTCTTTTAATGCCTTTCCCTGTTCATAATAAATAAAATGATGAAAAAATTACAAGAATTCTCATTAAAAATCGTTTTTCTTCATTCCGTTTAGAGACGGACTTTATTTCGTTGTTTACTCTGACTCTGACAATGTTGTTGAAGCAAACTTGTTAATGATGATGTAAAATGCATTTGAAACATGTTTTTATTGCCAGATTTTATTACTTTTATTTTATACTCTCTCTCTCTCTCTCCTGCTTCCTTTTACGATGCCCTCAGACAACTTTGCCTAACTCGGTCCGTTATATGTTAAATAAAATTTCATATAGAAAAAAAAAAAATGAAATTAATTTTTCTGCTTCTTTTCAAAACGCGTTGAAATGAACACAAAATCAATTTTCATTGTTTTGATCAACGTAACAAATATTTCATCAATTTTGTAAACATTTCATGTGAAGGTTAATTATGCCTATCGAACGGAATACTGGTTTATGTACCTGTTTGTTCAGTCAATTAGTCTTCATCGGGCTAATTATTGAAGAATTTGCAGACCTTTGCAATAATGCTGACGCGTATTAGTAGCTTTGCTTCTCTCAACTCTGCACTAAATTTTATGGTCTTATATAGAATTAATGTTAATTGGGAAAATTTGAAAAAGAATTCCTTTCTCAAATTGTCAGCTGTCATCATACGGGCAAATACAAAAATAAAAAAAAATATAACACACAAATGGCATTATGAACGCATTATAACCTTCAAGATTGGAGATAGATTCGTATGTATTTTCTAAAATAATCACACAATGCATTTAAAGCGAATTAAAGTGCATAGCTAATTGGGTAAGTAAGGCCGACCTTTAGATACCCTAAGCAACTTTGCCTAATATAGTCATTCATTCATTTTCGTATTACATTTCATTTCATTTCAAGTTAAATATAATTTTTTTGTAAAGGCACACTTCCCCTTTTGCCTGATATTCAGTACATCAACTACTGCGGCGAACTTCACTTACTTGTCAAAGATTTAATTATTTTTTAGTTACTTTCGTCATAAAAAAAAAAACAAAAATTACACTTTATCGTCATAGAAGGTCTTGCTTTCCAGGTGACTCCCCGTATATGATGGGGTCAAAAAATTGACTTATGTGATACAAATTCCCTATGTCCCCTATTAATGCTTATGTAACGTTGCCACTAGAAACCCAAAAGTACACCTTTTTGACAGTATAAACTTTTTTATATTTCATAACAAGCCTTCTATGCGATGATGTGGAAAATATGGATCTATTTGATCCAAAATTTGATGCGGCAAAATTTTATATCAAATTGCTCCACAATTTTTATTATAAAATATAAACAAAATTTTTCATGTAAGGCCTCGTTTTTCATTAGAACACTTGTATGGGATGGATTCAAAAAATAGCTCTACGAAGCCCAAATTTTAAAAGGCCAATTTCTATGTCGTATTATTATTATGAAAAAATTCTCATTAAGAAATATTGAAAATTATTGCGTTTTAACATTTGAAGATTCACTTTCTATAACAAGGATTATACGCCAGGGGATTAAAAAATTGCCGCTTCCGATCGAAACTTTTCACAGCGACATAGAGTGCCGAAACACTATCACGTAGCGTTTTTTGTTGCCAATTTCTGAGCATTACAGCCTTTTCTCACACAACATTTCAAAATAAGGCATCATATGAGAAACGGTCGAAAAAGTGTTCCGATCAGTTCCATCAGTGCGCCAAATTTCATCAAAATTCATGATAAATTGCGTCTTATAAATTTAATCAAACTTATACATCGACAGAAAACAGACGGACAGACAAGCTTAAATCAATTCGGAATCATTTTTTGCATAAAAGGTGGACCCATCTCAAGTCATTCTGGGTGTCACATATGCACAAATACAACACACCCTGTACTAAAAGTAGCGTAGGGTATAACTAAGAGTCTTTAAGTAATTAAAAATATTAACAAAATTTCACGTAGATCAGCTGTTAGTGCTTCTTATGAGATTCGAAGGTTAAATTCAAGAAATTCATTAACCAAAATGTTATTCAATCACTTTTCAAGAACTATTTATCAATGCGTGCTTCGTTTCCGTTGTTATTAGGAGAATGTCTTATACGTTACAGTTTTTATGAGGCCTGTTCCGCCACTTTGCATTGTTTCACCCGATAAACTTTTGGGAAAACATATATCGATGCGACAATCATTTCTTATCGTTTAATAAAAAAATAAAACAAATCTTAAGGGATTACGAAGCAGATAAGCAATTAACATATCAAGAGAAGACTCCACAGCGCTTTTCATCAAAATTCACAAATATTTTTATTGCATTTTAAATGGAATTTTGTTAACCAAAATGTATTCCCATTTGGTCGATAATCTTTAGTCATTTCTTTCTGAGAGCAGTCATCTTTACAGTTCTCTTTTGAAGTCAGGTTCACGCTTTTAACGGCGTTCGGCAGAGAGTAAAGCGAATGGTAGCCGAAGGAGGAAAGATTTTGCTAATTGAATGCATGCATTAAAACGCATTCTTCTTCTTCTTCTCTCAATTTTCGACTTAAAAGTTCTTACAAACGCATTTCATTTGTCTATTTGGGGAAATGATGCCCTTTCGATCGAGCAACTCCTCATGAGTAGGCGAGTAGACAAACCTGGTCGATGCTCAATGCTACAGTGAGCGCTCAGTTGGTGAAAGCATAGCACTTAGCAATTGGTTTTTCCGATTTTCCAGAGTGCACCCAGATCTTAGCTCTCTAGTCCTCGCCACTTCTTTACAATTAGCATAATGTAACACGATGAAGGTCTTACACGAGTATTAGTATATGAAACCAAAAAGTCGATTGTCTTTCCTTCACCAATGTATGGTTCCGCAGCGATGCCATGAACTGATATGTGCCGGCTATTCTCATGTTTCCTGTGAAGTCTAGTCGGCCCTACCTCTCTACTCACTACCGCTTCTTTACACCTGTCATGATGTAACTCGATGATGGTCTTACATAAGTATAAGTATATGAAACCAAAAAATAGATCGTCTTTCCTTCTATACTTAGTCAATGTATGGTTCCGCAGCGATGCCATGAACTGATATGTGCCGGCTATTCTCATGTTTCCTGTGAAGTCTAGTCGGCCCTACCTCTCTACTCACTACCGCTTCTTTACACCTGTCATGATGTAACTCGATGATGGTCTTACATAAGTATAAGTATATGAAACCAAAAAATAGATCGTCTTTCCTTCTATACTTAGTCAATGTATGGTTCCGCAGCGATGTCATGAGCTGATATGTGCCGGCTATTCTCATGTTTCCTGTGAAGTCTAGTCGCTCCTACCTCTCTATTCCCTACCGCTTCTTTTTGATTAGCATGCTATAACAAGATGATGGTCTTACATGAGTATAAGTATATAAAACCAAAAAGTCGATTGTCTTTCCTTCACCAATGTATGGTTCCGCAGCGATGTGATGAAATGATATGTGCCGGCTATTCTCATGTTTGCTTGGAACTCTAGTCGCTCCTACCTCCCTATTCCCTACCGCTTCTTTTTGATTAGCATGCTATAACACGATGATGGCCTTACATCGGTATAAGTATATGAAACCAAAACATCGATCATCTTTTCTTCTATATTTAGTCAGAGTTTAGTCCCGTAGCGATGTGATATGTGTCTCTGTGTGTTTTCTCATGTTACTTTGAAGGTCACTTTTACGGAGGCATCCATTTCTCGTTTCCAAAAATTATTTATTTTTCTTTTAATTTTTTCTTTGCTATAAGACTTTTTATTGCATTATCCTCCATTTCTCTTGCTTTGCTCAACAGGTGCTCATAAGCATCGATAATCTTAATGAATTTTGAAAGTAATTCTCTTTATTTCTTCTTATATTTAATTCTTTCTATTTCGATCTTCTATTTATGGTGCTAAGCTATTGGCCCCATAAACCCGTTAATTCAGGTAACGTTAATTACTTTTATGTTATGTTTCTTTCCATAATTTTTTTTGAAATTAATTTTAAGAATTTCCCAAAACTCTGTTAAGAAATGAAACGCGGAAAAACCGGAATTTTCTAAAATATCCTAAATAAATATTTCGCGGAAAAATTAGATTAGCGTGTCGCTCGTATGCTTTGTTTTCAGAGATTAGTGTACACAGGCAAAGAATAGCTTGTGTAGCAAATAATATAAAAGAGGACGAAAACGCGGAGACATTTTCATTCTTTGTAAAGACTTTGCAAAAGAAAGTACACACACATCAACAGCAACAGCAACGAGATTCAAAATGGAAATGTTTAACGAGACGCAAAATAGATTAAGCGAGAGCCGAGAAGACCAAATACCTGGGTGTTATAGCAAACGCATCGGATTAGTTCACTGCATACGTCACATTTATCGCATACACAACAGACGTATGCCTATGCCATCGAATTCAATTACTTCAAGTCGGCTGCAAACCTGTTGTGTTTTAGATAAGATAATAACGATGCCAAGCTCAACACGTCGCAAAGCCGCAATGGAACGTATTAAGCGACGTCTCATTTTTGATGGAAAAATTGCAGGACGTAAGACTTGTGCACCGAAACGAAAAACAATTCAATGGACTGATGTCGATTTTCATAAGTACACCAGACCGTTGGGTGTAACAATGCGAAGACGTCGCAATTTTTTGAAATGTCACCACCAAAAACCAAACCGACCGGAATTAAGTGAAAGTGTTTCAATAGAAGGAGAAACCTCATCATCATCATCCATGCCGGCCCAGCATCAAAACGATGATGGCCGTAAACCAACGCTACCTGATCAAGCTGTTATCAATAGGTGCCAACCACGTTGCCGTAGGACTCGAAAATATTCTTCATCATCATCTTCAGACAGCCGTTCATCGGTCGAGCAATCGGAGCCAGAGTCCAATACGAAAGCCTATCAAACCAAAAAACTGCAGGAAGCCGTGCTACAAAAGCAATATCAGGAACGAAGTGCGGCCAATGCAAAAATACTCGAAGCCTCCGTACGATCGGTATTATATTTAGAAGCTCTAGTCGACTTAATGGCTAAGCAAGACAAAGAAATTTCACAGAAATTTCAAGGAAAATTTGTTTAATTAAATAAAACAAACTTAAGTTCAGATGCACTTTTTCTTTTTTTGCTTAAATAAACTCAGCGACTTTTTTGTTCTCATCTCAAATGAATTCGTTTTCAGTTTCTCCACCAGTTGCCGTTTATTTTGTTAATATTTTTGTAGCTTTTTCTCAATTTTTGCATCAAGCGAAACAATCTTGCGGCTCATCAATGTATTGACGATATTTGTGACTCAAATTTATATGACTCTGCGACTCTCTTTTGCTTAGAATAGTTTGCATAACATTTACATCACAGTTCGAAGAATGCCAGTCCCTCAGTCCGTATCACAAAACCTGTATAAACAAAGGCAACCAGAGATGAATAAGTGAATGAAAAATACACCGGTTCGTAAAAATATTTCGCGCGGTCTCAGTATGCAAATGTCCATCTATGCGTTTGCATGGCTCATTGACAATTCATAGTTTTGACGAAATGTACAGAAGGCTACCTTAGGAAGAACAAAAGAAAGAGAGAAGAAAAAAATAATAATAAATTGCGGTTTAAATCGATTGTTTTTTTAAATTCGTCAACTGTTTTAGAAAGTTCTCGCAGTCTTTAATAAATCCCGTACTTTAAGCGATATAATGTTTTTTTTTGTTTCCTTTAAGAAGGAAATCCACAACAAATTATAAAACAAAAAAAAATTTTCTTTTTTTTGCTGTTGGCTTAAAAGATGTTTTGAATTTTCCAGAATATGGGGAAAAATCTGCAGAAAGTTTCTCGCTTGAAATTTACAGCTCTTCGGAAAGGTTGCAGGTACTCGAGGTAGGAGATTGAAGGAAAATTTGTAAATATATGGAAAGTCAGTTGTATGCTCCAGGGCTATTCACTCTACGCTATGTACTATAAATTACTTAGAACACACCACAAGCTATGTACGCTAAAGGGTCGCATTCTCGATTTCGGAATCGTGGATTTTAGTATCGCTGACCCCAATAATTTTATAATAGTGTCGGTGCGAAAGAGACCATCCGATCACGATTGTAAGGGGATCAATTCTGATAGTTAGACAAAAGGTTTTGTAATCGTCGTAATTGCGAGATCACAACAAGGTTGCGCTTTTCTGAAAGCCTTTGACCTCCATTAGAACGAACCGGAAATTTAGAGTAGATTTACATGCCTGAAATTTTAGTAAGGGCATCTGCACATTACACTCCTTCAGTAGCAGTACATATAACCTCCATGGTATGGTGCCAGTACCTTGTTTTTTTTTTTTTTTGGACTGAGTATTAAGCTTTCAGTCTCGGTACTTTTTATATGTACATGTTCTCTACAATTTTTATAATTTTCTTTACATTCCTCAACTACACCTCAGTAAAGACTCGAATCTCCGAAAATCGGAACTGTCTGAGTGGGTTATCTGCAATTCAGTGAATAGTAATGGCGGACTATGATAAATTGGGCAAGAGCGCGACAACTTGCACTCTAAATAACTGCCAACATACGTTTGCTCTAAAAGAGATTCATTGGTAAATACGCGAATGCATTTGAAGTTGAAGGTGCCGAGAAACCTTAATCTTGCCAGGACACTAGAGAATGATTAAACCCTGATCACCAGACCGATGGACCTGTGTACACCATGTTGAAGGTGAGGTTAATGCAACACCTGTAGTTTTCTGTGGATCAAGAAACCGCTTCGAATGTACATACCCACGACGCCAGTGCTTTGCTAGTGATTTGGGACAACCTTACCCTAAAATCCCCGAAAGCCCAGACACTGTTTATCATCTGTACTATAGATTGATTAAATAACGATTGGAATTATTGCAGTTTTGCACCCCTTGAAAAACATTAAAAGAACTCTTATAATGGTTCTTGACCAAGCTTGCTGCTTGACGCATTGCCATGGTGTAAAAGCAACGCAAATTAAAATAATTTGAATTTAGTTTAATTAGTCAATAAATATCAAATAAATAATAAACAATAAAAAGAAAGCTTTAATGTCTTTCCGTCTGTCTAATGCTTATTGTAAACATTCTCCTGGTCACAAAAATGAAGCTGCCGATTTCAAATTTGTCGGAAACACAACAAGTTGTTGCAAGCAGGTTGGTTTTGAAAATAGGTCAAAGGACAGGCCCACACTACTACATAAAGAGTAACGTTTGCAAAAGGAACAAAAAAAATCTTCTTGTGATCATTACTCGTACTCTGTAGGACACATAAATATACAAAAATTTTAACGTATATTCTATGGGCGATGCTAAAAATGAACCACGCCTATCCAGTATTATATTGTATCAAAAGTTAATTCTTTTTCCATCCCTTTACAGCGAGCAGAAACAAGCTTCAAAAACCACATGAAGTATATAAATTCTTGTCGAGTTTCAAATGTGCAATGCACTTAAGCATGTCCGTCTGTTCGTTTATCTATCTGTCTGTCTGCCCAACTGGGTAGTGTTTGTGCTAAATATTTTCCCGTTATTAAAAATGAAGACAATGCCTATAAATTTAGAAAATAAAATTATTCGAAGGACACACCTACAACGCCCACAGACACGTCTGTGCGTCAACAATTACTACTGAAAGTAGAAAATATCAGCCGCGTTACTCCATATTAAAGAGTACGAAAATTTACTTCTTTCACTTTCTGGTCTCTTTTAAGATAACGGTGATGGGTATAAAAGATTCGGCCAAAACCTAATATAATTTTCTTACTCGTTACAATTTGTTTCTTGTTTTTAGCTGCAATTAATTTAAAAATATATTTCGCTGTTTAATTTACGTAGTAAACGCGAAAGAGTGTTAAGCATTTTTTTGGATATAATTGCTGCAATACTCCCTACGGCAATTACTCAGTTCTTCAAGAGCAGGAAGATTTGCGTTTATATTTACAATTATTGCGAAAACAGAGTATGCTTCCATTCTTTCGCATGTAAGCAGCTCAAGTTTGGTTAATTCTTTTAACTTGAAATTTAAATTTAAAGAATTTGCGGGGAACTGTGATGGGACACAAACATAAACAAAATGTTTGAAGCTCTGATAAGTTGCTAATATTAAGTTTTAAGTGTTCTTTAGAAGAAGAAGAATTTGTGAGATGACATTTCTTCATCGTGTGTTGGGAAAATATCATTTAAAACAGGCGTAGTGAAATTGGGCAGACATCGATCCAGCCTACAGAATATATCTCTTGTCAGAGAGTACGTAGACAGCTTCAATTTAATTAGAGTTTTATTGGTTTTTAGCAGCTATAGCGTAAAGGAATTTTTGTGCGGTTAATTCAGTACGAACAGACAAACTCAAGCTACGAATTTTATTTCTCATGATACTTAGCTGTTTAACAGGGAAATTCCGCATCAGCAAGCTCCGCATGTCTAGACATTCTAAAGAGCCAGACAATTTTTGCAGAATTAATTCTAAAAAGTAATCTTTGTTAACAATTTCTAAAGTATGGAAACATAAACTTATTTTTTTAAAGCGATTTTTTTCTTTTTTTTTTGGAAATTTTTAATTTTTAATTTTTAAATTATTGTTGTAAAATTCATTAAAAGCTTTTGTATTTCTAATTGAGTAAATTTATCAAAGGTTTGCTCGCAACTTCCTGTTGTGAGTGATTGCAGACTAAGTTTGCTTGTATTAGGTCTTCCTTCAGGCGAGAAATGATTGAGAATTTTGATCCACATTTCAATGGGTAATGCAGAGGTAATAGCGCGTTGTCGTCAAGTGTTATAACCGGCAAAAAATCCATAAAGTTCTGAAACAATCAATACAATGTCGTGTACTTGGTATTGTTAGATAGACATTTCATGTGCAGTAAAGAATTTTGAAAAATGTGAACGACGGCATACAAATCAAAATTCATTCAAAAAAAAAAAAAAAATCATTATATATGTGCTTGCAATTTGTTGTTTTATAGGAACCATACACTTGACATTTTGCATTTCCTTTTATGAAATAGGTTTTCCTGTGTATTTTCATTTCGTTTGTTTGCCTTATCTTGTGCAAAAGACAAAAAATTTGGTCGATTCTATTTTAACCCAAGTTGTTTGTCGACTTTATTTACTCCTGTACTCTTGCGTGAGAACAGCAACAACATTTCATAAAGGTTTATAAAAATTTTTGTAGGTATCGGAACAGACGTCGAACAACTTTACATCAGACTCAATAGCTTCCTTCTGTGTTTTCAGAATGAGATCGTAACTGAAGTTGGGGCACTTCTCTTCAGTTAACGCAGTTGGAACACTCTCGTTATCCATGCTCCTAATAATGAAATGAAATGGAATAAAACAAAAATATATTACAAATCAAGTGATTACTCTGCCGCTCTATTATACACAACGACTTTTATTTGCACTCTATTCAAAGACGCTTTAAACCAAACTATGCTTTCTTATGGTTTGGGGAAATATTGATTTGAGTTCGATATCTTCCGAAATCTACGTCAGATGTTGATCCAAGAGTTCTTGAACTTGAATAGTTTATCTCGTTCCACCACAAATGCTTGGAGGATTTCATCTTTTAAAGCTAAATAGATGGGATGAGTTCCTAAAGCTCTAT